>UCOH01012174.1:0-34609 GCA_900474275.1 Synergus japonicus
GAATTAATACCGTAGGAATATTAAGTAAGTGGTTTTGAAACTATGCCATTATGTTTTGCTTCATGATTTTTCCCGATTTTAGGGAGGAGGAGCATTATTTGTCATATTAATATATGAGAAATAATAAATTAGGAAGAATTAATACCGTAGGAATATTAAGTAAGTGGTTTTGAAACTATGCCATTATGTTTTGCTTCATGATTTTTCCCGATTTTAGGGAGGAGGAGCATTATTTGTCATATTAATATATGAGAAATAATAAATTAGGAAGAATTAATACCGTAGGAATATTAAGTAAGTGGTGTCGAACTATGCCATTATGTTTTGCTTCATGATTTTTCAGATTTTAGGGAGCAGGAAAGCTATTCGTCATATTAATATGTTATAGAGATAATAAAAAAGGAAGAAGGAATTCAGAGAGAATAATAGATGCAAATAGGATTGTAGAAATGTTTCGCTAGCAAGGTATTGCCCACTTGGACGACTTTTTACTAGTCTCAACACAGGACGAAGTTAAACTCACAGATCAACGAGACTGTGAAGTTTTTATAATTCTCTTATGAGATCGGATACTTTTTCACTAAATACGTGAACTTAAGGAGTTAAGTTGCATTTTCAGGAAATTAATGTAGGTGAATTTAATTCACATAAAACTATCTGCTTGAATAATAAATAAATAAATTGACTTGGTTCTGTGTCAAATTAGTTTAACTTATCATAATTTAAAAAATAAATTAAAACTTATCTAACCTTTGCGCACACTAACTTTGTCAAACAAGAAGTGTAGGCAGTGTTCGACATCTTATCATTCTTCTTATTTGGTGGTGAAAAAGATGATAGAATGTTAACATCAACAACACGGCAACAAGGGCCAGAAGCAAATTCCTGGCTTTGGCTCTACTAGCTCTCCATTCAAAAAGTTCGTGACGATGGGAGAACCGATTTCTGTATTGAGCTGGTAATTCGAAACTGCTTTTTATGGGATAGAGCGATCGGTAGAAATCATTCAGTAATGCTCTCACGACTTCGTTCTCCGATCGACGCATTGGATCCATATCATCATTTAAACATATGAATTTCCTAAAACAAAACATGAAAGATAAATAAAAAATTTGACATAAAAAAATAGTAAAATACAATAAATTAAATTTTTGCAACTACTAACTTTGGCTCTCGTCTTATTTCATCTAAAATTTGGACAGTCATGGATATATTACTCGTGAGCATTTCGAAAATTTCGTTCTTCCCTGCTCTTACGACTTCGTGTTTGTATCGTTTCTGCTCACCAAATTTAGCTCGAAGCTTTTGAATGATTGAATCACACTTCAGAATTAATTCTTCCGACACAACAGGCTAAAAAAATGTATTAAAGTGTACTAAAGCGAAATAAGCATAGAAGTTTATTATATCAAAAATGTGAAAACAAATTTTTACGCTTGAATAAATATACTTACAAGCGTTGAATCTAAATATCTCTCTCCAGGAGGAGGTGACGGCATTTCCTCAATTTGTACATTTCGCGAGCAATTCGTGATAGTATTTTCAAAATCCATAACTAAACCATAATCTAGTGGTAGAGGATGCATTCTTGACAATAATGTTCGAATTTCTCTATCTGACCAAGTGCTGAAAAAAAAGTCAGTCTTTATATTTCCGAATATACATATATATTTAAAATAAAGAAAAGTTATAGTTTAAATTTCTAATTAGTAACTTACTGAGATCTATCAGTATCGAATTTATTGAATATTTCTGTAGCAGGCAAACTTCGTTTCTCGCTCACTAGGAAATAAAAATAAGAGAAGGCAAATTGCATATCTTCTGCGCTCCTAACTTTGTGACTAGAAGTTTTTTGGAACTCATCTTGAAACTTTTTTTGCATATCATTAATAATCCATTTATCTAGCAGGTGGGGCATATGAGCAGGAACTCGTCGCCTCTGAAAACCATAAGCTAAGTTATATATCCTATTTACGTATAATAGCGATTCTGCATACGTATCAAGCTGTCTTGGTTTTCGTTTCCACTGGTCAGCATATTTGAGTTTATGAGATTTCGCTGTATTATTAACTTGCACTAAATTAATAATATCGTCGTTTAGGAAACGTTTTAGTTGCATAGGACGCTCAGTGGCATTAACACCACCTAAATTTCTAGATTTTAGAAAATTTGGATGCAACAATCTTTGCTTTCTAAGAGTAACGACTTCACTCTCGTTTGCAACTTGTTTCAGATTCAAAAAATTTGTATGATTTTTTGTATTGTATGTATATTGGGATTGCAAGGCTCGTAATAGAATTAAATTTGTGCTATTTTCCATGGAAGATGGAGAAGTGGATGTTTTTAAAGCGTTTAATAAACTTTCCACTTCTCTGGCTCTTAGTTGAGACTCTCGCAAAAATTTGTACGGATAGTCACTTTCATCTTCAATTCCCTCACTATCCGTTGAAATTGGCAATGGATCACAATCTCCTCCTATTACAAGATCAGGTATTTTAATATAATGATTCATTTACAATTTAAAATTATATTATAATTATGGAAAATTTGGACTCTAAAGAATTTTTTTTCATACTTAAGGGCATGTGATACTTTACCATAAAAGCAAATTAAATATACCAATTATACATTCATAACAATAAATATTTTTAGCTAAAAAGAGTCAATAAACCTTCGTCTGTATGAGGCGAAGGTTTATTGACTCTTATTTACTAAAAATATTTATTATTATGAATGTATAATTGGTATAACTAATTTGCTCTTATGGTAAAGTATCACATGCCCTTAACAAAGAGAAAGGACATCTCTTTCTCGAGTTTAAAATTAATTCTATGATAATTTCAAATAAGTAATGTTATTTACCATCAAATTCACACAATGTAGTGTTACAAGTTGGATCGCAAGCTCCATCATTAACCCAAGCCCAGGGACAAACATCGGAGCAATCTGGCACCCACCAGGCTAAATAAACTTTTTGACCTTCTGCATGTGTTATGAAATCTTCGGGCCAAACTTCAGCGCCCAACATAACGTCGTCATTAAAGTACAAAAATTTGTCAGAAAGACCTGTGATTCTATATAACAAAACAAATATCTCATATTTAAACAAATATTTTATATGGAAAGTGGAAATTTCCTCCTCATTTGAAACTAATTTTTCTTAATACATGAAAAGTTTTTGAAAACTTACCTATGAATATGACTTTCTATGGCAGGACTAGAAAAGGTAGGTAAATCACTTTTATCAATGAAAATATCCTCATGAGTAACAAGAGTCACACGTGAATTGTCCATATCCAACCAACTTGGAATTTGTCCATTGGTTACAATATAAACGTGTCTAACCCAAGGCGCATACATCTCCAATGATCTGAGAGAATATCTCAGCTCATCTTTGTCACTAAATCTAGAAACAGCTGCATTCACATCTAATATTGGAACATACTCTTGAAGATTTTGGAGGAAAACTGGATCTGATCCGTTTACCCAAGTATATACAACATCGATCGGAACGTGTTGGCATAATTTCTTTTGAAAGGATATGCCAAGTATATTATCATTGAAAGAGTGAAATACTGCCTCATATTTCTCTTTGCTCCACTCTATCCACACCTGAAAGTAATCAAAAAGAATCGTTAGATATTAGGCACATTTCTTGTGCTTGCAATTTTATTCAAATATTAAAATCTGATAGTTAAGGGTGTTCGATCCAATTTCTTAATTTCAATTTCCAATTTTAAAATTCACTGCAAGTTAAAAAAAAAAGAACACGTAAATGTCGCTAAGAATGGAAAATTTAATTTTAAGTTTAGAAATTGGATCAAACAAACACCCTTATCTCATTTATGAAACAAAAGTATATAGATATAAATAAGCTTTTTACATCAGGATTGAAAAATTCTCTAACCTCGCCGAAGTGGATGACGCCAATAAATACGCACGTGAACGCAATCACAATGATGAGGAGTGAGTACTTGTGCGAAAGTAGATCGTAGCATCTCCGCTGGATTAATTTACATGTACTCATTCTGTTTGGAAGCGATTAAAATCGCATTCTGATTTTGCAAAGCTTCCATTCACTCGAGTACATGCGTACCGGTTGTATGATATAAAAATGTCGGAAATTGCCAAAACACTAGCAAAACTATTGCACCAATACATTCTACTGTATTATTAGATAAATTACAGCTTACACTTTTGAGGAAATTTGTCATTTTACTTAAAGAAATGTATCACTTTTTGCATTGCGTTTTATAACTGTAGACACCGTACAAATTTACAAATGGGCCACGGAGGAATAGCTCAACCGAACTCAACGGTGCTCAACCCAGCTCAACCACTCAACGCCTCAAACTAAACTCAAGCAAAGCAGCAAAGCTCCAAACAGTGCTCTCAAACAAGGCAGCCTACGCATACGCACGCAGCATGTGTTGGCTTCCTGCTTGAGAAATTCTGCAATTGACTGTAATCTGGCGCGCAATTCAAAATCCAATTAAATGGACCAATGGAAGAATTTCTCCATCGGTAAGCCAAAACAATGCGCGCGCAAGCTGCCCCATTTGAGAGCACTGTCCAAAACTCCAAATTCCGATTTCCAATTAAAATCTTTAGTGTCAGGGTTGGTAAGTAAAGTACCCTAGGTAAATTACATGGTTTTACAGTATGTAATTTACTAGGTATTTTACGTCGAAAACACGAAATTCATATGGAGTGGGGGGTTTTCTACGTAAAATACGTAATTTACCATAAGTAGGAAACGATGATAATACGTAAAAAACTTCGAGTGAGGGTGAAATCCCATGCAGACGCAAAATGCAAAGCGCAAAACGAACAGCCAATGATAGAGAATCTTTGAGAAGACAGAAATCTAAAAGTGTTTTACAATTGGCTGTTCATTTTACGCTTTGCGTTTTGGGCCCACATGGGACATGGAACATTTTCATGGTTTGACACAAAAACGCAACGCATTCCGGATCCATGTGACACTACCCTAAGGCTTGATTACACGCTTTTAGGAAAATGTCCTTCTTCTCACTCTACCATGAGACTATCCCACAAGTTTGTCTCATTCTCGCACATTTTTCGGGTAAAATGTATGGAAAATGTGGAATGAGATAAACTTATGTGATATTCACATGGTAGAGTAAGGGTGCCGTCCCATGTGGTCTCAAAACGCAAACTGTAGACAGCCAACTGTAGACCACTTTTAGATTTCTGTCTTCTCAAAGATTCTCTATCATTGGTTGTTCGTTTTGCGCTTTGCATTTTGCGCCTGCATGGGATTCCATCCTAAGAAGAAGGACATTTTCCTAAAAGCGTGTAATCAGGCCTGGTCACTCTAGTCACATGATTGCGTTTTGCGTTACATCATAATGAGAAAAAGGAAGACAAAAGTATACTTCTGTCTCTTTCTCTCTCATTATGATGCAACGCAAAACGCAATCATGGGACGCCAGCGTCCCGCAGTCCATTTCTATATGTCGATGTCTATCCTCTACGATTTGACAACACTGCTTATTTGGAGAAAGTTTCACTCTTCCTAACTAACTTTACCATCCATGGTGTGTAAAGTCGCCCATATGAGAGTAAAAGAGACAAAGTATACTTTTACCTCTGTCGTTCGCACTTTACGATCCAAAGCGTTGCGCAATTTTATGGGACGTCACAATGATCATGGGACGCTATGGCCTGCAGGCTCAGTTTTCGTGAGTCTAGAGGCATGCCAGTAACGTTTTATTTATCTGAAATTTCTTACACTTATAGCACATATAGTTGGTTATTTTAAATACGAGAACTCTTATTTGATAAAAATAGACTGTATAAACGATAAAGAGAAAAAAAATTAGCACATTTTTATCTTTTTTGACAAAAAAAACGCTAAGAAGTAAGTACATAGTTTATGCCATGTGCAAATTATATATATATATTTTCTCTCGCATATCATCAACCGTTTATAAGTTTACATAAAATGAACTTGAACTTTTGTTACATATATAAAAACCAAGCCAAACTGACTGAAAACTTTGTTGAAATACACGCAATTCAACTGCGGAAACTTATGATATAGACGCGCGTCAGTACTCTCAAACGAGACTACCTGCGCGCGCAACACGTGTTGGCTTCCTCCTAGAGAAATTCTGCAATTGACTGTAATTTGGCGCGCGATTCAAAATCGAATTAAATGGACCAATGGAAGAATTTCTCCACCGGTAAGCCAACACGTGCTGCGCGCGCAGGTAGCCCTGTTTGAGAGCACTGACGCGCGTCTCCGCCTACGGATTGTTTATCCGGTAAGAAGGCTTAAATAGAATAAAATTGAAAATTGCAATTCATGTCAATACCTGATTTTCCCTTCATTCTCTTAAACCAAAAACAGTATTAGAAACAAGCAACTCCTATCCTTACTAGTAGACTTTGAAAAATATAATTTTAATTTTTATACAATTTATTACTGACAATTAGTGAATATTTATTATTAAGTATTATGTATTAAAGTAATGTTAAAATTTATTTCATCTAATTTCATTAAAATTTTCCATTTATTTAAGTTAACTAATGCTTTAACAATATATAAATTATTTTTTTTAGCAAGTTATCATAAAACCTATTACATTCAATTCAGTTTTACCATTTTGAATTGAAGATAATACATTTCATATAAAATCAATTCAGATTTCTTGAATTGAAATCTTACCATTCTCCGCAGTCCAAACTTGAATTCACTTTAATAGACCCTTCCTAATTTGAATTAAAAATCCGATAATTCAGAAAATTCAGTTCGTCTATGAATTAGACTGAATTAAACACACTTTATATCTAACCTTCTTTATGGAATAGGAAAGAGTGTCATTGGCGCTATGTGAATAGCCGAGAATTTAATTCTATTCAATTCAAGCCTTCTTACTGGGTACGGCTCACTGACAAATTTTCACTTTATTTCAATGCACTTATATGTACAAAAAATTGATCAACACTGAACGAACGAACGCAAACCTTGAGATGAAACGAACTTGCAACAATAATATACTATTTATAAGAGACCATAACATATATTTCTTTTTATCAAAATTGGTTTTAGCCACTTTAATGAAAAAAATGTTTTATTATTTTTCTATCCCTCTCTATAACGTGTCACCCTGTAAGAATACGTTTTCAGAGTTGATTTTTAAAGGGGTTTTGATATCACATGTATATCTTTGTCACATATGATATCAATTCGGATCTATTAAATGCAATAAAAGCTTTTTCATATTAATCAACAAGTTCGATGTCTCGATTTTCAATTTAATCCACCACTTTGCATTAAATTACATATTCAATTTAATATGCTTGCAGATGGAACGAGAATTTGAATATACAAGTGACATTCAAGAGCAGCCTCTCGATTACAGAATATCGAGCAAAAAATATGAGGAGCTCTATGACGATCTCATAACGGAATGCGTGCGTCCGATTGTTGGATCGGGACTTTCAGATTCAGTGCGAACACGTCTGGAAAAATTTAAACCAGACGTGCGGAAGAAAATAGTATCCCTCAGGGATCCTCATCCTTTGTTCCTGGCTTGCTGGTATGAAAATATTGAAATTGTCAAATATCTTATCACCTATTGCAACGCAGATGTCAACAGAGAAGGAAAATTGATTTCAAATTTTTGGCTACACTCACAAAATTTACATGTAAGTGCTGTCAGGATTTATTTTAAAAATTTGTATTACAAAATTTATGTGTGATTTTTTTTGCAATTAAATTCCAGTTAAGAGATACGCATAGTCACTTATAGTATATATATAATAATATATGAAAATTAATGATTTAATGAATGAATGAATGGATACGAAGATTACTATTATTAATAATTATTATTTTTTATTGAAATATTACTATTCACTTGTCTGAAAGATATTTCGATTGAAAAAATAATTTTTAGCAATGTCAAACTGATTAATTTTTAACATTGATTAAATTTTTTGTTATTAAAATTAATAAATATTTTACGATTACAATTGATTATTGAAAATAATCTATTTCAAACATATTTTAAATTCATGGGATGAAAAAAACAAGATGTTTCTGTGATAAACAATTGAGGTTGTTACCTCAGAACGTTTTTTCGTCAAATGATGTTAAACACCTCCTGAAGTTGATTTACATCGAAAACAGGGCTAATTAATGTTATAGAATATGTTATTACATGTAAAGTTAGAGAATATAGAGCTTGGAAATTTCTTAATTATGAAAGGTGCATAGCTTACGCTCATTTGTGCTCACTGTTAAAAATGTTTGCAAAATTAATATACTTTTAATATACATTTTGTAAAGTCATTTGCATATACCGTAAATTAAATTTAATATATTACCATATGTTTTAGAAGTAATATAAAACGATATTAAAATTAATATAAAATATATTAATGTTAATAGAAAGTATATTAATTTTAATATGGTCAAGACCGTAGCCAGGGGGGTGGGGTCAAGGGGGTTTGACACCCCTCCCCCCCCAGAAATGTTTTTCTGGCAAGGCCCTGAATATGTTTGTATATTAAGGCCATGTAAGACTTACCCGATCCCTACCTTACTGACATTTTTTTGTTTGCAACGCTACGTCTACATTTATTAAGATATCAAATTGAAAATTTCTAAAATTGAAGGAAAAGCACTAAGGTACGTTTATCTTGTCTTAAATATTGACATTTATAAAAAAAAATTTTTTTGAAAAATTATTTTTTTATTTTTACATAAATTTAAGACCAGATAAACATACCTTAGCATATTTTCTTTAATTTTAGACATTTTCAATTTGATATCTCAATAAATGTAAACGTATATTAACTTCAATTTACGGTATATGCAAATGACTTTACTCACAGTATATTAAATTTTGGTTAGTTTTTTTTAACAGTGCTGATACAAGAAACTTTTTTTTCGAAAAAATGTCGTTTCACCATGTTTTTCTGTTATATTTCAGAATGTACAAATACAGGAAGGTAATACCGTTTCTCCGTTATGGATTGCCGCCGTGCTTAGAAAAAACTTACCTATGGTTAAATTCTTAATATCACATGGGGCTAATATGAACACAATTTTAGGTAATGATTATACAGTTTTTCAAGCATTGTGCTTGAGCCCTGATAATGTAACAGGTAAAATACTAAAGTTCGTTCATTAATAAAGAAAGATACATAGCTGTGAAGTTGTATCAATTGTTGTGCTCAATGAGCACCTTTTGTTCCCTGGAAGCAAATATGAAGCTTTCTCATAGAGAAAGCATTATATTTAATTAATCAAAATGTATTAATATTCGGTCATCTAATTCGTGTCAATACAAGAAATTATTACTTTCTTTACATAAACTTAAAATGTGATAATTTGAAAAGTTACACTTGAAAAATAAATTTTTCAAAATTATAAATGAAGGGTGTCATGTCAGAATGAATTAACCCTCATTTTCAATTCGGGGATATTTTAATGCTGAACATATAGGCCAAAAAAATGGCCTAAAAAAGTCAACCAATTCCGAGGAATTACACGAGATAGAAAGCTGCGGATGCGTGTTTTATTTTACTTTACACGTTCACTATAAATTTGTTTTTTCTATAAATAAAAAAATGAGATATGATTTTGTAAATTTTTAGTTTACAAAATCATATTTTGTAAATCTCATTTTTTAAATTATAGAAGAAACAAATTTAATCAAAGAAATTATTTTTTTCAACATTTTTGTTGAAAAAATTATATTCAACACATTATAAAATAAATTATTTTTGGTGTTGATACGAATCAGATAACGTATAATATCTAATTAATTAAATAATTTCTAATAATTAAGTAATGTTTCTTGGAAGCAAATATTCTTCCACAGAAAGGAAAGTGATCATTGAGCATAAAAGTTGATACAACTTTACAGGTAGTTATTTATAATTTTATCTTTTCCAGAAATTTTTGCATACCTGTTGGAGAATGGAGCCGACATTCATACACGATTTTTTTTTGTTGAAGAAACATGTTTAATGAAATGTATATACAAAAGAAACGAATTCCTTATGCTCCTAAAACATGGCGCGGATATCAATGCCGTAGACAAATTAGGTTATACAGTATTGCAGCATGCGATTATGAAGGACGAAATAAATACTGTCAAACTTCTCCTATCTCACAATGCAAATCCATATATGACAGGCCACTCCAATGATGATGCTCTACAAACTGCTTGCCGTTTTATAGCTATACAGACATTCAAATATTTAGGTAAATTGATTGGGAAAATAATACATAGTTCAATGTTTATATAATGATTATTCTGGCGAAAGGTTCGGATAGTAAAAAAATATATCCTTTTGAATGAATTTCATTCCGGAATTTGTATCCGACTAAATCTGAGGTTTAAGGAAGGATTTCAATCCGAATGAATCCGATCTAATCCGAGATCAAAGCAAGGATTACATTTTTTTAAATATTAGTTTTATTTTTAAGTGATTAGTCACAACTTTTTCAGATTCATTCGGATTGGAAAAGATAGAAAATAAGTTTGGATCGATTTCGGATTAATTAGGATTGAGGGCACGGATTGAAAAGCATTGAACGGTAACTTCAGTTCAGAACTACGCATAGAAAAGGATTAAAATTCGTTCGGATTGATTTCGGATTGATTCGGATTGGGATAAGGGATTAAAAAGTGTGTACGGAATGAATATTGGATTAATTCAAACTGAAATGTTTGTTGGTAACGGATTGAAAAGGATTGAAAGTATTTCGGAATTTTCTCGGATTCATTCGGATTGGAAATCTAATTGAAAAGGATTGAAACTTTCTTCGGATTAGAATCGGATTCATTCGGTTTAAAGTCGAATTCAACTTTGTAGAGACTGACGGATATGAAAGGATTAAAAAATCTTGTTTGATGAGACTCGGATTCATTCGGATTGACCGTTCGGATTGAAATGTGAGATCGGTTTAGTTTCGGATTCAATCGGATTACACGTACGGATTGAAAAGTGTGTTCGGATTCATTTGGATTATAAGTACGGATTAAAAAGTGTATTCGGGTAGATTTCGGATTCATTCGGATTAGGGGCCACGGATTAAAAATGATTAAAAGATA
The DNA here is from genome assembly GCA_900474275.1 of Synergus japonicus. Lineage (NCBI taxonomy): Eukaryota > Metazoa > Arthropoda > Insecta > Hymenoptera > Cynipidae > Synergus > Synergus japonicus. Next base: position 11,100 of record UCOH01012174.1, read on the forward strand.
AGCTTCGGGTTCATTCGGATTGAACTTGGAGTTGAGACACAGATTAAAAAGGTTTAAAAAGGATTGAAAACATCTTTTGGATTAGATCGGAATGCAACTGTTTGGTTCAGACACAAATTCCGGTATGATTTGGAAATTTTCGGTTTGGTTCGGAATGAATTTTCAATCCGAGCCTTCCGCCAGAATAGGGATAATGTTTTGTTGAGCCCTCCCTACTTATCTTCTATATATTATGAAATATAAATGTAAATTTATATCACAATGAATGTTGCATAAAACAATTTGATACCAGGGTGGGAATCTTTTTTTTAAATTAAAAAAAAAATAATAATATTTATTTAGGAAGACTTAAATATCTGATACACTACCGTCGAAAATTGTCCGTACGCTTGGCGCAGCAAGCAATATTAAAAATCACTGCTGGATTTGAACTACGATAACTCGGTGAAAAAAAGAGATAGAATATTTAAAAAAAAACAGTTGTAAAGCTTATGAAATTTCACGTCTAGTGGTACCAACTAGATTTTTTTCTGACCTTCTGAAAAGAATACAGCACGTGAGAAGTTTTAATAAAAAATTTAAGATTTTCTCAAATTTTGTACCTCGATTTCATCTTTTTGCATAACCTAGGGAAATTGTTGCAAAAATTTGAAAATTATACGACATAGAGCCTAAAACTTTATCTTTAATTTAAGCTCAGGAAACTTAAAAAATCTATACTGGTTCTTGCTGGTTCTCGAGATAGGATTAAAAATGTTCAGTCGTATTTGAGTTAAGTTTTAATCGACGATCACGGCTCTCGGCCGGTCTGCTGCTCGCCTGCTTCAAATATGATTGAAAATTTCGAGAACCATTAAAGATTTTTTAAGTTTCTTTAGCTTAAGGGCAAATATCAAACTATGACGTCACGAATTACCAACCGAACAATGTATTTCTTTTCCACCTTCTTATTTTTAAACTAAGTAAAATATTTCGTTAAAAATTTGAGAGATGAAAGAAAATATATTAGCTGATCGCTGTCTGGTCCCTTGGAGCTCGTATTTTGCATGAAAAATATACTTTGCATCAATTTTCCATGTCCACTATAGCAGACCATATAATTTTTGTAAATCCTGGTAAATCATCATATGGTCTGCTATAGTGGATACTGGACATAAAAAATATATGAAAAATATATTTTTAGTGTAAAATATGAGCTCCAAGGTACCAGACAGCAGCCGGCTAATATATTTTCTTTCATCTTTCAAATTTTCAATGAGATATTTTACTTAGTTTAAAAATAAGAAGGTGGAAAAGAAATACATACATTGTCCGTTCGGTAATTCGTGACGTCATAGTTTGGTATTTGTCATTAAATTAAAGATAAAGTTTTAGGCTCTATGTCGTATAATTTTCAAATTTTTGCAACAATTTTCCTAGGTCATGCAAAAAGTTGAAATCAAGGTACAAAATTGGAGAAAAGCTTATGCTTTCCAACTGTTTTTTTTTTTTTTTTTAAATATTCTATCTCTTTTTTCACCGAGTTATCGTAGTTCAAATCCAGCAGTGATTTTTAATATTGCCAATCGTACGAAAAATTTCCGACGGTAGTGTATAATTTAAATATAAACATATTGAAAATTAATATTGAGTATTGCTACTAATTTATGACCTATTTAATGTTTGATCAATCTCGAATAGGTTGGAAGGGATTAAAATTTTATTTTTACAAGAAAGCATAAGGTATTGCTAAAATTTTGCGACCCCTCTGCATCACGATTATGAATTACATTGTACTTTATTTATTTTATCAGTTAAGAATTTTCACTATTCAACTGAGAAACTAGCGGACTCTTACGAACTGCTGGGATACGAGTTACTTTATAAGAAAATTGGAACTAAAAAGGCCTTTAAATTTTTGAAGAAATCTTTGGATATTAGAAGAAATGGAGGTCTAAACGAAAGGTTATTACCAAAGAATTTTGGTACAATGACAAAAATGATTTACCCAAATGCGAAGGAGTTTATTACAGAAGAAGATTTGAATAGTATTATGACAAATTTGAATGAAAGAAGAATGCAAATTCTTATTTCTTTGGAAAAACTTCTTGGTCTAAGTAAAGATGAATACGTCAGTATGATATATAAAGATACTCTTTCATATGATTTGTCAAATAAGTATGTATTTCAGTATTCTATATTCATTCAGAAACGAAAATTTTTCAAATATTAATCAATAAATTGTCTAATGTTTGGATATGTTAAATATTTTCTAATATTCGTTGATATTTTCAGGATTAATTTTTGGAGAAGGCTGCTGGAAATTCTAGTGGAGCAAGATCGTGTAAGTTTAACATTAAAAATTATTTTCAATTTTAGAAACGTATGCCAATTACTATATTTATATATTCATTATATAAGTGCATTTATTATAGATGTATTTATTTATGTTCATTTTATGAGCACTGCTTATTTCTTATGGCGTCGATCTATGTGTCTTGCTACATCGAACAAATATTTTTTTTTATATTCAATAAATCCACTTTGGAAACGGCTAGATAATTTGCCATACACGCGCGCGTGTGTTAATAAAAAATGTCATTTTTGAGTTCCAGGAGTCGAATTATCTCTATATAATTAAAAAATTTTATTTGAAAATTTATATTATTACAAATCTCCCTCTATAAGGAAGCGATTAATAGAAGCTTTGAGTAAAGCTTTTGCTTGTATTTATATAGTTTTAATTACTTTTGTCACTATTAATGATTTCTATTACTTCCAGATTGTGCTTCATGAAGAATGCGGTAATTTACTTAAAGCTTTGAGAAAAATTTTTTATTTCATACATAGAAGTTTACATGGATATCATCCGGTGAAGTTTCGTAATATTATAGTGTTTTTTGAACCATTGTTTATGCTAATCTCAAAATCGAAATTAGTTTTGATGGTAAAGTATTAATTATAGAATTGCTTGCCTAATTAACAATTTTAATGCAAAAATATTAAAATTATTCATTCCTTAGCTTTGATGGCAAAAATCTACTTATTTTGTGAAAATTGATCTAATTTCAATATTTTTTGTGCTAAATAAACAGATTAAATTTTTATGTAGAGTTCATCTATCACATTTAAAGTATTTTTCAAATTTAAAAAATCACAAAGAGGCAGGGGAGGATCCAGAGGGAGGAAACGACAGCTTGCCCCCCCCAAAAAAAAAGAAAGGCTAGTCTTCAATTTTTTAATTAATATCAACCTCCCCCTTGAGAGTGGAGAGTGAAGGGTAATTATTAGATGCACCCCCTACCCTCAACCGGAAATTCCATCTCTGCATTCGCCCCTGCAAAGAAGAGAAAATTATAAGCATTCGGAAATATGTACGAGTTTAATTATAATCAAGAGAGCGATTAGTATGTTCATTAATATTTTGAAAAATAGATTATAGTTTTTTTTTGAAGACAAAGCAAATTGTTTCACAATTTGATGACATGAATAATGCAATTATTATTTAATACATTATAAATTTGGAAACCATATCTAAAATTTTATTGTAATAAACAATATTATTTGTTTAGATGGATTCAAGGAGAGAGCTTCCTAAATCCTACCAGTACATATGGTACAATGATATGATATTACTTATGTGTGAATTGATACGTCTACTTTTGGAAAGTGCAGAAACCGAAGAAGATGATGTTGAAATTAAGAAAATTGTGTGGAAATTTATGCATTGCTTAGATACAGATCAAGATTACTACAGAATAAACAGATTAATTTTAAATGCTTGTATTGATGATATGGAAGTTCTGATTTGTTCAAGGGTTACCATCTTCTTAGAGATGATCAAACTATTTTTAAACTTTGGAGCGGATGTAGATGCGAGGAATCCAACAAATAGAACTCCTATGTATTTAGTATTGTGGACTATGACTGAGACATGTAAGGAGTTTCAGTTTTTTGCCGAGCCCGTAAGTGAAATATTCTTATTTTATATTAAATCTAATTTTTCATACACTAAAAGCAGGCAACATCTCTTTAAAACAATTAGAGATCTTGAGGAGTGGCATGTAGTCATTAACCGTAAGAGAAAATTTAGTTTTGCCAACCTTCCTCTCCCATGAATAATAAATATTTTCCACTAAAACGAGGCCATTTAATCCATCTGTACGAAACGAAGGTAAATTTTTTAACAAAAAATATTTCGTATTGCACACCTGAAGTTGGCGAAACTAAACTTCCTCTTAATGGTAATTACAGCAATTATTATATTTATTTGCTCTTATTTTTACAGCTTGTACAACTCCTTTTGGATTATGGAGCTCACATTAATTTACCAATAATATATGGCGATGGACCGATCAGGCAGTTAGTCAAAACAACATTGACTAACATCAATTTTATGAACTACATGAGTTTAAAGTGCTTTGCTGCACAAGCAGTTTGTAAATATGGAATTCAGTATAATACGGAACTTATACCAACGTATTTGCACCACTTTATCGAATGTCATAGATAATCATAATACTTTCTAATTATAAAATAATTACAAAAATTGTGTACAAAGATTTTGTATATTTGTTTACTGCAGATCGTTTACAATAAAAAAATTATTTTAAGAAAATACGAAATTTTTCTAAACGCTCTTTAATTAACGCTCTTTTTCATTCGAAAACTAATATATTATAAGATATTTCAGATAATCTCTCAAAACTGAGGCACAGCCTCAGTGAATAAAAGTGCAACTGAACGATTACATCAAAGGAAAATCGTTTAAAATATTTTGCTTCAAAGTAAATTCTTAACATTATTCCTAAAACTGCAAATATAACTTGTACAATAGTAAAATTATTTTTTATTGATTTCAGTATCTTCAAACCTCTCGAATAATTTAACAAGACACTGATTTGAGGTAGAACAAACTTTGAAAATTTCAAAATTGTACAGTCATCGTCATACATGCCTTAACATTTTTCACTAGATTTTTGCACGCATTCAATGCAAAATCCTAGTGATAAATGTTAAGGCATATATGACGAAAACATTACGTGAGTAATACCCTGGCGAAGGCTTCGGATAGAAAATTTCCTATCCGAATGAATCCGAGCCAATCCCAAGATTGTACGAAGATTTCTATATGAATTAATCCGTCCCAAGCCGAAGACTGTACGAAAATTTCTATTCGAATGAATCTGAAATCCTACTGAAAAATTTTAATCCGCAAGTTTGCTTCAAAGACATTTTATTGTAATCAAAAAATTTTTTGAAATTAAAATCAATATTTTATTTTAATGAAAGAAATTCTCTTAAGAACTATAAAAAAACGAAGAAGAATTACAAGAAGTTTTGTTGGGACGCTGGCTCTTCAAACAGTATTTATAATTGTGATAAATCTATTTAAGAATGCCTTTTAAAAAAATTACACTCTTTCGTTCAATGAAATATCTTTTCACATAGTGCATATTACACTAATACTTATTTTTAAGTACTATTTTTTAAGTATATTTTAAATACTATGTTTGAAAAATTTCTTCAGAATGGCTCGGATTCATTCGGATTGAAGCTTCAGATTTATTTATCGGTTTGAAGCTTCGGATTCATTCAGATTGAAAAACTTCTTCGGAATGGTTCGGATTCATTCGGATTCGCTCGGATAGAGATTTCGCATTGGCCCGGATGTCGAACTAAAAGGTCCCGTCTCATTTCGGCAGAAAACGTTGGCGTAAAGTAGAAACTCTTGAGATCGGTGGCCGATTCTAAAAAAGTTTCTGTACTTCAAAAAAATTAATTTATGTACTCTATAATATGTATAATATACAGGGCCGGCGCTGCCCACATTTTGGAGGTATGGAATTTTATTTTCCCCGGTAAGGAGGGGGGGGGGGGAGATAAAAACATTTTTTTTAAATGGGTTATAAGAAATATATTCTTTGCTATCTAAACACGTATAAAAGGTTTTTCTTCGTAAATCGTTTCTAGAGATGAACTCATTTAATATTTTATCATTAAGGCCATGTATTACTTACTCGATCCCTACCTTACCAACATTTTTTTCTCTGTAACACTGCGTCTAGATTTATAAAGATATGAAATTGAAAATTTATAAAATTAAAGAAAATATGCTCATGTATGTTTGTCTGGTCTTCAATTTTTGTAAAAATAAAAACAAATTTTTGGAAAAATTTTTTTTTTAAATGTCAATATTTAGGACCAGACAAACGTACCTTAAGGCTTTAGCTTTAAATATAGAATTTTTCAATGTGGTATCTCAATAAATGTATACGTAGCGTTACAGAGAAATAAATGTCGGTAAGGTAGGGATCGGGTAAGTAATACATGCCCTTAAGTCGTGGTTTTTCCAGACAATGCTCGAGGTATGGATTTCCATACCTGGATTTGTTCCAGATATGGAATTCTCCATGGCATTCCTATTGTTTACGCCGCTCCTGATATTAAACTTGTCTTCTTAGATTTTGCGTGAAATATTATCTCTCTTTCAATACAAATGAATCTGAATTAATCCGGTATATATTCGAAACAATTCGAATTAATCCGGTCTATCCGAATCAAACCGAAATTAGTCCGACAGAAAATGTTTGTATGATCAGGTATGATATATTAAGAGAAAAACTCATTAAATTATTAAAAACAATATTCTTTTAATAGAAGCATCCTGATATACACTTTTAATACATTTAGTTGCAATGTGTATACAATGTGCACAGTAGCGTTTCTTTCATTTATCCTTTTCTAAAAAGGACATACATTTCGGCAAACTTTACGCATAGGGTATAATATTATCGTATATAATCAGATTTAATCATGTATAATATAACGTTTTTCAGGTTTCGTATTTGATGCCAATGTTGGCAATTTTGCATTTTAACAGCTTTTTAAGGCCATTTAAGACTTATCCGATCCCTACCTTACCGACACTTTTCTCTGCAATGTTACGTCTACATTTATTGAGATATCAAATTGAAAATTTCTAAAATTGAAGAAAATATGCTAAGGTATGTTTATCTGGTTTTAAATTTTTGTAAAAATAAAAAAATAATTTTTCAAAAAAATTTTTTTTTACAAATGTCAATATTTAAGACCAGATAAACGTACCTTAGTGCTTTAGCTACAATTTTAGAAATTTTCTATTTGATATCTCAATATATGTAGACGTAGCGTTGCAGTGAAAAAAATTTTGGTAAGGTAGGGATTGGGTAAGTCTCACATGACCTTAATAATATAATTTCTCAACAAACGTCGTTGTCATGCAATTATAAATATATGTATATCTGAGGCCGTTTCTCTGATTGATTTTTTTTTTATTAGGACTTTATAAAATCATTTTATTGTTTATTCTCTATTAAAATTTTTGTAATAAGGCAGAATCATTGTCCAAATGAGTTTGTAAGCAGAGTTTATAATCAGTCTTTGCAAGGAAACTTCATGACGGAATTATTGTTGCAAATTATTATTTTTGTACAAGTTATATTATTGGTCTGTTAATATTGTTATTTCAGTTGATTATATAAACACCACACCTAATAGATATCGATGAAATCTATAAAAAAAAGTTTCTTCGAATCAAATAAACATTTCTTTGACCCTATAGCCCGTGTAGAAATTTCCCTATCTTTCCCAATTTAAAGTAGGGTTCTAGCGTGGCCGGGACTAGAAGTTCTAGTCTAGAAAAAACTAATCAGGGCCCTGTCTGGCGCTAGTGGTAAATTTCTTACAAATTTTGAGAATTTCTACTTCAAATCGTCCCAAATGCATAACTATATACATTTATAATTTAAAATATATCTTGCGGGGACCTTATTAGGGTCACAGCAGGGCCTTTTCTTTGATAGGGCTGTGGAAGGGCGATTCCCAATAGGACCCTCCTCGAACATCTAGTCGGGGCCTAACTGCTAAAAGCGTTACGATCTAGCTGGGGCCCAGATTAGTTTTCCCCATCAGGGACCAAACTAGTTTTTCTCATCAGGGCCACGACTAGTTTTCCCCCTCAGGGCCCGGGCTAAAAAGGGAAAACTAGTGAGGCTTCCACTAGACTCCTATGGAAATTTCTAGACGGGAACAAAGAAATGTTTATTTGATTGAAAGAAACTTTTTTCTGGGTGTATGTTGATGAAAAATATTTACTTCAGCTAATCGAGTTTGTATGAATTACATAATACATTATTAAATTAAATAATACGTTATTTAATTAAATAATAAATTATTTAATTCAGCTGTAATTCAATTTACTAAAAAAATATTTTCTGTGTCAGATAATACATTGATTTAATATTTTTTCTCTGAGTGAATACTTATACATATATTTATGATAAAAGTCTGCTTTGTATTATAGTTTGTAATTAGCACCCTTCATTTGAAAGTGAAGTAAAAATAATGTGAATGTGCTTTAATGAAGCATAATTTGATTCTTACTTCATTATAATCTTTTTTAACCCGTAATTGTTAGACACATTAGTAACATTTTTCTATATTTATCTTAGGCGTTTCTTTAATAATTCTCTTATTTGATTCATAATTTTCTCTCCAGCAAAATATTCACGATATGTTTTTTTGGGAATTGTGCTCGAGTAAATCTAAGCTTTAATGTATTTTCGCAAAATTAGACTTTTGCTACAAGTTTACGATTCTTCTCTATTATTTTTTTTTTAAATCCTCATTGTATTTCTATAAATTATCAATTCCATTACTTTGTTATATTGCCTTTTTAATATGATAATATTGATAATGGTCCGTTGATATGAGTTTTTGTTGGTATTTGTATATAATACAACATGGTACATAAATATTAAATATATGTTTTGTATAAAATCTGAACTCTTCAATTAAATAGTAAAATTCTCTGAATTTTTTTTTATAAATAAGTGATAAGAAGAGAATAAATTTTGAATTTTCGGTCCGGATTATATGATAGCGTGTATCACTTGTGAATTATGCAAAATTGTTTAAATGTACATGTAAACATCTTAAACAATTTTTTTTTCAGCCATTGATTCTTAGTCGTGTGTGTAAAATAATTATTGGCGACATAATGCGGCTATAACTAAATTAGCTTTTAAAGTGAAGGATTAATCTGTAATCGAGTCTGTAATGCATGTTTCTCTTGCCAAATTATTCTCCAACAGATGGCAAAGAGATGCTGTGTAAAAAAATCGTTGCACGCAGGTTTTAACTCTTTTTACGAAGATCACCGACCGGCTCGAGATATCATTTTCACTAGTATGAATACACTAAATACTTGGGTGAATTTATGCATCCAATAGAGTCTGTAACAAAAAAATTTAATATTTAATTATTAGATATATTTAATTAATATATAGAAATATATATGTATAGATATAGAAATATTAAAATAGATAGAGAAAATTTAAAACTATCCGAAATATGTGGTAAAAAATTGAATTATTTAAGATAAATATTAACAATTTAAGAATATTAAATAACATACTTTAAAAGTCGACTTCTAGCTTTGCTTAAGGTGTCTGGACTGTCTTTTAAAATGTACTTTCTGATTCCTAGCATGTACCGATGAACGTAAGAGTCCCAATCTAAGCTGGCAATATCAACATTAAAACATTCAGCGTCGTTCGATTCTTTGACTATTTTCGCTAATTCAATCATATTACTTCCATGAAATTGCCACTCGTTTACTGTAAAAAATTCGCCAGTGAGAGCTGCACGTTGAAAGCGTTTTGTGATCTTCAGCATCCTGAAAAATAATATTTATTGATTTATTCATATACTTTAATAATGATTACGATTAGAGAAAGCTAAGAATTGAAATTAATTTCGAATCAATTATAATCATTCTGGAATTTGTATCCGAACCAAAAACAGTTTCATTCCGATTTAATCCAACGAAAGTTTTCAATACGAATTAATCCGAAACTCATTAAAAATTATTCTGAGCCTTTAATCTGAATGAATCCGTCAATATACGAATTAATCCGAATTTTCAATCTGAATAAATCCAATCAATCCGGTCAATCAGGACTTTTAATCCGAATTAATCCGATCTATCCAAATCAATCTGAATGATTCCGAAAAATTCGGATTGAAAGTTCGGATTAATTCGCGAAATTTTAACGGAATTTATGAAATTTTAAGAGAATTTTTAAAGCTTAATGAATATTCAGGGATTTTCAATGTTTTAAAATATTGAGGAATATTAAGAGTAATTATAAGATTAAGAGTATATTTATAATTAAGAATATTTATAAGAACTTTAAGAGCTTTCAAGGGGTTTCAGAGACATTTAAGGGATTTTAAGGAATTTTAAATTTTGTAATATAATTTTATGGAATGTAACGAATTTATAATAATTTTAATGAATTTTAAAGAATGTAAAGAGGCTTTAAATGTTATTGTAGAATTTTGAGAATTTCAAAAAATTTTCTGATGGGAATATTGAGGGGTTTTCACGAATTTAAAGAGGTTTCAAGAAATTTTTATGAGTTTTAAAATATTTTATGGGGTTTTAAGGATTTTAATGTTTGTCAGATAATTTTATTGAGGGATTTCACAAGAATTTCTAAATATATATGGTTTTTAAAAGATTCGAAGGTTTTTGTAAAATTTTAAGGGATTTTATGAGATTTTTCTAATTATTAAAAGATTTTGTAGAATTTTTAAGGATTTCAAAAGGTTTCAGAGAATTCTAAGGGACTTTAAGGAATTTTAAATGTTACAATAAAATTTCCTGGAATTTTAAAAGAATCCAAGATATTTTCATAATTTTCAAAATACTTTATGGAATTTTAAAGAATTTTCTGAAATTTTATGAGATTTCTAATATTTTTAAGGGAGTTTCTGAATTTTTAGATGATTTTATAGAATTTTAAGGATTTAATGAAATTTAACGAAATTTCTAATAATTTGAATAGATTTTAAAGGACTTCAAGGGACTTTAAATGTTATCGTATAATTTAAATATACTCACATTGGTTTTCCTCCTTGGAATTTTAAAACCAGGTCGATTACGAATGCAGGAAAGAAATGCAGCATAGCAACCATGACCTTGTGAATGAGTTTATTCGTTCTAAAAGTGAATCCAGGATACCACATGACATACTTAGATGGAGATTCGATAGCGTGTTTTCTCGTTAATCTTCCAAATTCTCCCCATCTAGAATTATGAAGGTGGAAGGTTATTTTTTTTGTGTATTTAACACTTTCTTTATTGTTCTTATCTTATTTTACTGTTCTAATATTAATTAAGGGTGTTGGAGCCAAGTTTCAATCTAAAAATTCCATTTCTTCATTTTACTCAAGAAATATTAAATTTGGAATTTTTTCCCTCTGTAGAATCAATCAATTTTCAACTAGAATTATGCGTACAGAGCGAGAGAATATTTATTTGAAATATTTTTTAAATAAAATAAAAATATTCAATTTTGAAGTCAGATTTTCAATTCTTCGTTTTATACAAAAAGTATCGAAATTAATTATTTTTTTGCTCTGTACGCAGTTTTATATTTGAAGAAAGAGTAGCGCTACAGAGCGAAAAAATATTTATTTACAATTTTCGTTGAGTAAAATGGAGAATGGAATTTTGAGCTTTGGGTTCAACGCCCTTAAGTTTGTTTTATATCAAATTTTTAAAGACTTCTCAATTTTGACTATTTTTAATATAGTATAATTTTAATATAGTATAATAATTAATTAGTATATTAATATAATATATTATTATATGTTTAATATAATATAATTTTTCTCAGAATCGAGTGATAACTTAATATTTTTGCAATTTATCAAATTTTTCTTCTTTATATAGTCTACATTTTTTTAACATGTTTCATTTTAAATTGTATTGCATATAAATCTTACTTAACAGGGTTGAAAGTTCCGCTTGTACAGTTATAAACTCTAAGTTTATTTGTACGTTCAATTGAATTATGCCATGCAGCACAAATAAGTGTATCAACCACGTAATCCACAGGTACAACATCAACAACTAAACTTGCATTACAGACTATACTTCTGATTGTTCCTCTTCCTATTTCCATCATGATTCCTGGAAAAAAATTTTCTATTGCTAAAGTACTTTTTTAAAATATCAGATATAAATACAAATATCAGACTACAACACTGATAATGTGCACAATTATTTAATTAATCTAATTAAATTATTTATTTAATTGATCAATCTAAGTAAATGAATGAATCAACTTAATTAATTAATCTAATCAATTAATTAGTCTAATATTCTTAATTACTATTGTTCAAACTTAAATTATCCTGAAGAAAATTTTGCAATAAAAATTTCTGCTTGAATTGCATTCTAAAGGTATATATTCTTCTGAGAATATTATTACTATAATCTCTTAAATAAATTTGATATACTCACCGGTAATTCCACAAACATTATCTACCCATCCAGGAAACGGTTCTTGATATGCTGCACAAACAATGCTAGGCCTGACAATAGATATAGGCAGTCCAGCTCCTTTCGTCATAATTAAATTTTCAGCTAGTGCTTTTGTCAAAGTATAAGTATTAGGATGTTTTCCCATCAATTTCTTCTCCAAAATTCGCATCGTTTCGTCATCGAGATTTTCACACATATCAATTACAGTGTGCGGTTTTACTTTTGTGCTTGTAAAGACAATAAAAAATATTAATTAACCATAATGACAATTAATTAAGTCTTAATTCAAGTACTCACATCAAAATTATAGGATATCAATTTGAAAATGACAGAACAGAAAATGGGAAACAAAATTAAAGAATTTCAATTTATAAAAATCCTATATATTATATGATATTATTATATTTTAATGATCATCAATTATCATCAATATAATTTTGGAAACAGGTCGGGCGAAATAAAAAAAAACCCTTAGCGATTCTGGATAGCCCAAATTATATAATTAAATAAATGAAAAGTGTGATCAATACTGCAATTGTTCAATAATTTATCTTATTCCTGAATTATTAAAAATAAAGTTTCTAAAGCCAGTCACTGCTGAATTTATACTTATAGGCTTTTATCTAGTTTAAAAGTTTAGAACCATAGAATCGACGAAGAATAATTAGATTTAAGATTTGATATCGATTGATCCACGTGTAATTAATGTGTAATTAAGTAATGTGTAATTAATTGTAATTAATCCATAATTTGTTGATTTATTAAATATACCGATCCAATCATACGTAAAAATTTTAGTTTACCTGTAAACTTCTTCCTTAATCTCATATTTATCAGCATTACTATAAGCAGTGCTGACGTGAACAATACTGACGAGATTAGACATGCTTTTGCAGAGTTCTATCATTCTGTCGGTGCCTTTTGTGTTTAAGTTGACTGCTACTTTTAAGGGTTCATCAAATCGAACTGTTGCAGCACTATGAAAAACTATATTCACTCTCTGCATTAACATTGCTTTGTCTTCAGGGCTCAAGCCTAATTCTGGTAAACTCATGTCTCCTTTTACAGGAAATACTTTGCTTAGAGCACCAGGAGATTCCCAACGAATTCTGTCGAATACCTATAACGAAGAATTAAAAATTATTTCAATATTTTAACCCTCTGGACCCACACTTTCAAAAAGTTACGTAAAGCCCAGCAGCAACACTTTGGAAGCTTCTATTTCCTGTTTAAATTAATCAATTTGAGTGCATTTTTTTTTCCAATCGATAGGAAATTTAGTCTGGAAGACGAAAAAATATTTATTTCTTATTTTATTTAACAGCAACAAATTTATTTACAAAAAACCAAATGAAAATTTCAGGGTTAAGGGTGTTGGAGCTAAGTTCTAATCTAAAAATTCGATTTCTTCATTTTACTCAAGAATTCGTGAAAAAATTGCCCCATTTAGCCCTATTTAAAATGTGGGGTGTTGATAAGGACCTAGTTGGGATTTCTATTTAAAAAAAATATTTTAATTTTTAATAATAAAATAATACAATAAAATATTAAAAGAATCAAATAATGCAATAAAACCAACTTATTGTTGACAATGAAATAGAGTATTGAAGAGTTTTCCATATCAAAATCATACATCGGGTAAAGATAAGGAATTTCCAGTTTTCCACACTCGATTTTTTATAAAAATTTAAAAGATACCTATATTTATAGATTGGAAAATTAACGAATATATTTTTGATATACACGAATGTATTTCTTTGAATTTTAAATAGCTTTTTATGAAAATTAATATTAAACTACATTTTTAAGAAATCTTAATAAATTTTAGGGGATTTTGTGATTTTTAACAGATTTTATAGAATTTTCAGGATTTCATGGAATGTAACAAATTTCTAATAATTTTAATGGATTTTAAAGGACGCATAGAGACTTTAAATGTTATTGTAGAATTTCAAAAATTTCAAGAAGTTTCTGATGGGAATATTAAGAGTTTTTCACAAATTTAAAAACAATTTAAAAATTGTATGAGATTTGTAATAATTTTAATGGATTTTAAAGGATGTAAAGAGACTTTAAATGTTGTCGTAGAATTTTAAGAATTTTAAGAAGTTTCTGGAAATTTTAAGGTAATTTTATTTAGGGATTTTATAAAATTGTTCTAAGAATTTTGTAGAATTTTTAAGGATTTCATGGAATTTGATAGGATATCCAAGGATTTTATGAAATTTTAAATGTTAAGAAATTCCAAGAGGTTTTTTTAATTAATTTTTAGAGATTTTTGCGAATTTTAACTTGGATTTCAAGAGATTTTGAATTTAATGAGTTTTGTGGATTTTTAAGGGATTTCATCAAGAGGTTTTTGAGAGTTTTAAGAAATCTTACCGAATTTTAAGCGATTTCGAAGGTTTTCAAGAAATTTTCAGTGATTTGAAAAAGTTTCAAAAAATTTTAAGCGACTTTAAGGAATGTTAAATGTTGTAATATAATTTTCCGGAATTTTGAAAGAATACATGAGATTTTAATAATTTTCAAAATATTTTATGGGATTTTAAAGAATTTTCTGCAATTTTATGAGATTTCTATTAATTTTAAGGAATTTTCTGATTCTTAGAAGATTTTATAGAATTTTAAGGATTGCATGGAATTTAAGGGCATGTGATACTTTACCATAAGAGCAAATTAGTTAAGTCAATTAAAATTATATATTCATAATAATATATATTTTTAGCGAAAGTTTATTAAATAAAAAATAAACGAAGGTTCATTGACTCTTATTTGCTAAAGATATCTTCTATTATGAATGTATGATTGGTTTAACTAATTTGCTCTTATGGTAATGTATCACATGCCCTTAATGAGATTTGTAATAATTTTAATAGATTTTAAAAGATTTCAGGAGAGTTATATGAGTTTTAGAGTATTTTATGGGGTGTAAAGAATTTTAAAGTTGCCAAGTAATTATATTGATTTCTCTAATTTTTAAAAGATTTTGTAGAATTTTTAAGGATGTCATGGAATTTAATAAGATTTCTTTAGTTATTTTAGAGAGTTTTTAAAAGTTTTAAATTTCATGGATTTTAATAAGATTTCTTTAGTTTTAAAAAGTTGTTAAAAGAGTTTTAAGAAATCTTAACGAATTTAAAATTATATCGAACGTTTTTCTAAAATTTTTTTGCGCCGTTTGTTTTTCTTCTTTCAACTTCAAGTCGTTCAAAATTAAATATTTTTTTACTCTGTATGCAGTCTCGTGTTTGAAAAAAGATGATCGCTACAGACAAAAAAAATACTTATCTACTATTTTCGCTCAGTAAAATGGAGAATGGAATTTAGAGCTTGACACTTGGGTCCAACGCCCTTAAGGGCATGTATTACTTACCCGATCCCTACCTTACCAACATTTGTTTATCTGTAACGCTACGTCTACATTTATTGACATACAACATTGAAAATTTGTATATTTGAAGCTAAAGCCTTAAGGTACGTTTATCTGGTCCTAAACATTGACATTTATAAAAAAAAATGTTTTCAAAAATATTTTTTTTATTTTTATATAAATTGAAGACCAGACAAACGTACATTAGCATATTTTCTTTAATTTTATAAATTTTCAATTTGATATTTCAATAAATGTACAAGGTTGCAGAGAAAAAAATGTCGGTAAGGTAGGGATCGGGTAAGTTATACATGCCCTTAATGACATTTACTTATTTCCTTTTTTAAGAAAAAGTGTATAATATATAATATACACTTCCGGTTAGAATTTTACACGGAAAAAATCCTGATCTTTATATAGTGTAAAATTATAAAAGTTTTGATTTTATCTCTAAGTGAATATGGAAAACTAACTGGATTATCGGTAAGTTCCATGAATCTTTCCTCGACAGTCTGCCCTTTTTTTGGACGGATCAGTATAAAGATGGTGGCAAGACGTGGACATGATCTTAAGAGTTTTTCAAGAAGTGCTTTTCCTAAGAAACCTGTTGCCCCGGTGATGAGGATGACCGACTCTGCGAAGAAGGCCTCAATCGAACTCCCACTTGGATTGGCATTCTCTTTCTGTGCTTCACCTGTTAGTGCATTCGTTGTGCCCATTCTGGTGAGAGGTCAATTTGCAGTTATCGAAAAATCTGAAAAATAAGACCAATCTTGTATTTTTATCATTTCCGTGTATTAATTAATATTAATTAATATATTAATTAATTAATTTCGTAAATTAAAGTATGCCTTATATTAAATATACCGATATTAATTTATATTATATTATATATTAAATATATTCTGTATATTAAAGTATGTATGCCTATCTTTATAATCCTAATATTAATTAATAATCAGAAAACATTGATTGATCGAGCTTTCATTTGTTTTTGGTCAATATAAAAATTTAATGTATTGTCGGGACCGAAAATTCGCTTATTTTTATAGTGGTTAGTACTTTTTTTATGTGAACCAACTTTATAAATTAACATTTCGATTCAATATAGAAAATTACGTCTATTTAATCCAATCTAATGTATCTTGCTTTTATTTGTGCAAAATAAAGTTAATTTCTCTTTAAACTGGGTTAGGATGCCAGCAACGACGGCGTTTCTATTACTTTTTTAACGAATTCTTACAACTTTTATATTTTACTATATTTTTACTTTAATTATAATTTACTATATTCTCTTTACTTTAATTAGCAATTATGATCCGATAATTTATCATTGTTGCATACCTTTTGCTAGTAGAAAAAATAGTTGATAAGTTTTAATTCTTAAAATATAAAATCTTGTAATTCTTTATCTAATTTCATAGGAATCTCGATAAGTTTCATAAAATTCGTTAAAATTACACAAAGTCCCATGAAATCTGATTAAATCTATGAAAATTCCTGAAATTCCACTGAAATTTCGTAAAATCCCTTGAATTCCTTAAAATTACCAAAATATAAATAAATCTCGTAAAATACCTTTAAAGTCCTCAAAATAATTTAATATATCCTGTGAAATATCTGACAAGTATTTAAAATTCGGTAAAATTATTTAAAATTCGTAATAATTCCATTAAATTTCGTAAAATCCCTTGAATTCCTTAAAAGTCATTAAAATTACGTAAAACCTTAGAATTACTTAGAAAATTAAAATTAAAATTACTTAAAAACTTACATTTTTCAATATCGAAGAATGATAAGTCGTTAAAATAATTTAATATCCTATGAGTTATCGTAAGATCTCTAAAAATTACTCAAAATTCCATAAAATTTCGTTAAATTCTTTAAAATTCTTGAAAATCCAATATAATCTCACCAAATCCTTTGAAATTTCTGGAAATAAATTTTCTTCAAATTACTGATTATAATATCTCAGAAAATATTTTAAAGTCGCTTAAAATTACTTGTTAGAATCTCCGAAAATATCATAAAAACCCATAAAATTACTAAAAATCCCATTAAATCTCATTATACCTGTTAAAATTACACAAAATTCTATGAAATTTCGTTAAAACATACAAATTCTTGAGAATCCGAAATTTTGGAAATAAATGTGATTAAAATTACTTAGAATCTCCCAAAATATCATAAAATTCCATAAAATTATTAAAAATTCCATAGAATCTTGTGAAACCCTGAATTCCTAAATTCCTGAAACCTCAGTGAAATCTCGTTAATCCCTTATTTAAATCCCTTGAGTCGTTAAAATAACTTAATATCCTATGAAATACCATAAAAATCTCTTAAAATTACTTAAAATTACTCAAAATTCTATGAAGTCTCATTATATCTCTTAAAATTATTTTAAAATTCCATAAAATTACGTAAAATTCTTGAAAATCCTATATAATCTCATACCAAATCCTTTAAAATTTCTTATAATAATATCTCAAAATATCTTAATGTTGCTTAAAATTACTTAATATCTCAGAATCGCCCAAAATATCATAAAATTACTTAAAATTACCTAAAACGCCATGAAATCTTATGAAATCTCTTAAAATTCTAAAAAATATATATATATTGTCAAATCTCTTAAAACTTTCTCAAATTACTTTGAATTCTACAAAATATATAGTCAAATTTCTTAAAATTACTTTATAATCCCATATAAAATCTCATAATTCTGATGGTAACTGATATATAAATATACGAATATATTAATATATATTTATGAAAAGTTTACTAGAAGCAATCTTTTTATATAATGTTCAATTAGGTATATATTTTGTAATATTTTTTGACTTTACTAATCAATTATTTTTCACATCAAAATAATTGTTTATATCACTTTACAGTATTTTCTATCCTTATATAATAAAATTTGTTATATAATAATATTATTATTATATAATAAAATCCTGCTGTATTATTTGAAATTAATTTTAATGAGATTATGGTATAATTTAAAAAAAATATACTTTAAAATATACTTTTAAAATAAAGTTATAAATACATATAAATATCTTCAACAAGTCCACGCATCCATTAATTCATAGAAAACTAAAGTTCTAAGCTCGTGATGATTATTGATTATATATTTAAGTACGAGTTTCATGTGACCATGAAAATGTGCCTTCTATATTAAGGGGAGATTAAAACAAATATTAGAGTAATGGGGGTAGCAAAATAGTTGTTAATGCGGTAAAATTTTGTTATTCATTATCTAAACTTCACTCTATATTGATTACATTAAGCGGAAATTGTGAAAATTTGACCCAGGGACAAGACTATAATCTACTTTTATTAAATATCTGATGCTATACTTATATACAAATATATATATAGATAAAAATGCAGAAGCCTACAACACAGTGTTAGATTTCTTTTCTTCCCTTTACTATCAATCGTTTATATCACCATTTGTATCCATTTGCTATTCGCAGCGATCATTAATAATTTATGACATTAAATCGTTCGAAATAAATGCATATTTCCATAAATTCAATTTTTTAAATTAAAAACAAAGTTTAAAAAAATTTCTTTCTTTAGGAATTCTTTAGGATTCTTTAGGATTCTTTAGTAGGAATCGTCCGAAAATTTAAATTAAATTATTGTTTTATTCGTTTTATTAATTATTTTTCATTAGAAAGGCATAAAATTGAAAATACAGGACCAATAAAAAAAGTTACTTACAGGATATGTTTTAGATGACAATATTGTGATATTCTGATATTATCGAGGATATTATTGTATATTTTTAAATTTTATAAAGAAATGTTGTAAAAGATGGTAGTTACTATAATCAAAACACTTCCTGGCAAAACAATTCTATGGTTAGCGATTTGGCCTGATTAAAAGTGCATATTGTATATTTACAATGTTACAAGCACGAAAGGTATGTAGCTCTCGTTACAAAAAGCAATAATTACCTACATGCGAATGCGGTTATTTATTCATATAGATTCTTTTACCAACAAGAGTGGCTTAGCTGTTCAAATGCAGAAGAAATATAAAAAAAAAAGAAAATTTTAAAATCTAGTTTAACTACTACAATTAGTTTAATTATTTAAATTATAAATTTTATATTTTAATTTTTCTTCTGTGATTATGAAAATTACCTGCTTAATGCGTCAATATGTATACTTTACTTATATTATTAACTTTAGGTATAGTGAAAATCGCAGATCGAACATTTTCAACTCAAAACCTGTCAACTTATGAATCTGAAAATATAATGAATCTTTTGAATCTGAAAATCAAACGCGCCAATCGAAAATAAATATGCACTTTCTTGCTCGCGAATAGTTTACTGCAATTCTACATTGTACAAGAAAAATTAGTATTTAAATACAAAATATTATGAATCTCCATTTTCAGGTACGTATCATAAAACAAAGCAGGAAAAAATGATTATTTTAACTCTCCTAAATCTCAATTGTGTCTTTTTGCTTATGGAATTCTTGCCCATGTCCTAGTTATTATATTTGTTAAACAATAATGCGAGATGGAATAATATTTGATCGATATCGCGGAAATATGCGTAAACCAGTGTAATATTGATTAAAAAATGTAATTTGAGGTACTATAAGTTCTTGACCTGTATGATTCATTAAAAAGGCATTGTGAGTATTATGACTACACTTTACTTATGCATTCTTCAGACTTACGAGAAATATCGGAATTATACTATTTTTAAGAAAAATCTTGCAATATAAATAATTTGTAAGGATATTTTTTACAAATTTATAATTTAATCATTATTTAGTTCAAGTTTAATTTTCCTTATCACCCAGTAGGCAAAAAATTAATAATTAAGGATATCTTAGATCTTTGAGACATGCCTAAGACATCGTTAGGAAATTAGACGTCCTTGGAATATTTATTATTCATGGTTTAATTGTGACCACTGGATAATAAAATTAACTCAATGTGTTCTGGGAAACTTTCACTTTTAAAAACAGTAGTTTATTTTTATTAGCAGATTATTATTAGTAAGACCTTTTTATTTCCGAGAAAAAAAAACTACTTCAGGTCTAGCAATAAGACTGATTCATAGTATTATGTCAGATGTGAATTAAAAATGGGTTTGCATTTAAATTGTTTCAAGTGAAATGACCTTGAATTCATAACTTCGGTTTTAAAAGAGGCTGGTTCGGTTAATTTCATTTTGGTAACATGGACTTTTATCGCATTGCTATTTCTGGAAAATTTGAGATTATTTCTGTAGAATAGGGAAAGAAATCCGATATAGGATAAAGTCTGTTGGATTGCGATTTAATTAAATTGTGTTTAGAGGAAATTAATAATTTAATTCAATATAATTCAAAATAATGCAATAAAACCGACTTGTAGTTAATAATGAAATAGTGATAACAATAAAAGCTTTTATTATATAATATATATTTTTATAAAATATTGGATTTTTATAAAAATCCAAAGTTTTCAACACTTAATTTTTTATAAAAATTTAAAAGATGTCTATATTTATACATTAATATTAAATTAACGAATATATTTTTGATATACAAGAATGTATTTCTTTGGACTTTAATATTAATTTTCGTAAAAAATTATTTAAACTACATTTTTGAGACATCTTGATGATTTTTAAGAAATTTCCAAGGTTTTCGTTGAATTTTAAGTGATTTGAAAAGGTTTCAGTGTTTTAAGAGATTTTAAGGGATTCTAAATCCTGTTATGAAGTTTCGAGGAATTTTAAGACATTTCAAAAGGTTTCAAAGAATTTTAAGGAATTTAAAGGAATTTTAAATGTTACAATAAAATTTCCCGGAATTTTTAAAAAAGCCAAGAGATTTTAAGAATTTTAAGGGATTTTCTAATTTTTAAAATATTTTATAGAATTTTCAGGATTTTATTAAGTTTCTGAGAATTTTGAGGTAGTTTTATTCAGGGATCTTATGATAGTTCGAATTATTAAAAGATTTTTTAGGATTTTTAAGGATTTCATGGAATTAGATCAGATTTCTAAGGATTTTAAGAATATCTATATAAATAATATATGATTTTTAATAAAATTTTCGAAGAAATTTTAAATGTTAAGAAATTCCAAAAGGTTTTTTATGAATTTTTTGAGACTTTTACGAATTTTAACATTGATTTCAAGAGATTCTGATTTTAATGGGTTTTGTAGATTTTTAAGGGATTTCAAAAGGTTTTTGGGAGTTTTCAGAAATCTTAACGAATTTTAAGCGATTTCGAAGGTTTTCATGAAAAATTTAAGTGATTTGAAAAGGTTTCTGATTGTTTTAAGAGATTTTAAGGGATTTTAAATCATTTGTAACGTTTCAAGGAATTTTAAGGTAATTTTATTCAGGGATTTTATGATAGTTCTAATTATTAAATGATTTTTTAGGATTTTTAAGGATTTCAACGAATTTGATAAGATTCTATGGGATTTTAAATGTTGAAAGAAATTCCAAGAGGTTTTTATGAATTTTTTCGATATTTTTGCGAATTTTAACTTTGATTTCAAGAGATTCTGATTTTAATGAGTTTTAAGAGATTTCAAAGGGTTTTAAAGAATTTTAAGGGACTTTAAGTAATTTTAAATGATGTTATAAAATTTCCATAGAATTAATGGAATTTAATGAGATTTCTAATAATGTCAATGAGTTTTGTGGATTTTTAAGGGATTTTAAGAAGTTTTTGGGAGTTTTAAGAAATCTTAAAGAATTTTAAGCAATGTAGGTTTTCATGATTTGAAAAGGTTTCTGAGTGTTTTAATGTTCTAATATAATTTCTTTTAATTCTAAAAGAAGTTAAGAGCTTTTATTAATTTTAAGGGATTTTCTGAATTTTAAAAGATTTTATAAAATTATCACGATTTCATGGAATTTAATGAGATTTCTAGTAATTTTAATAGGTTTTTGGGAAAGAAATCTGATAGAGGATAAATTTTGTTGGATTACGACTTAATAAATGGTGTTTAGAGGAAATGAATAATTTAATTCAACAATATTCCCATTGAAAAAATGTCTTCCTTAAAAATGAAATGCCAATGGTCCCAAAGTTTGAAATACAAATTTGGATATATAACCATTTTATCCTCGATTTTATCTGGTCAAAACTTTTAAGATAATTTTTATGTGAAAAACCACGAATGGAAAAAATGTTAACAATTATAATATGTTTACAGTGATGAATATCTTTTTTATTAGCGATTTTTTTCGAGATATTCCAACTTTTGTTAAGGGGAAACATGTAAACGGATAGTAGGTCACTCGAATAATTCATCAATCAAATAATGTCCAATAAGTAACAAATTGTTTCAATTTTTTGAAAATGTTTGAGGACATTATTTACAGATCAGTTAACCAGCGACTTATCATTGATATAATCTTTTCTTCGTTTGTTTTACGCGAAAACAAATAGAAGATAAAAACACCGTTGCTAGGGAACAGCTATTTTATGTCGGAAACTACATTTACATTTTTCAATGGTAAATTAGAAATAATTATATGAATTTTCAGTTGATTATTTGAATTCAATATATGAATTTAATATATGAATTCATTTATATGAATTCATCATATGAATTAAATAAAATGAATTCAATCATATGAATACTGAATTGATTATCTTAAAAATAATTTAAAAAGGGTAGTCTACATATAAGTACACTAATTATGCAACGCATACATAATAATTTCAATGAGTCGGCTTTTTTCTAAAATATCAGAGGGTGGTAGTGGTATATATATATATATATATATATATATA
>UCOH01012175.1:0-12731 GCA_900474275.1 Synergus japonicus
TATATATATATAATATAATTTATATATAATAATAATTGAATTTCTTAAAACTTCAAGTCATTAAAAAATCAAATATAGAAAATCTTAAAAAATTTGTGAAATCCATTAAAATT
Source organism: Synergus japonicus (assembly GCA_900474275.1). Lineage (NCBI taxonomy): Eukaryota > Metazoa > Arthropoda > Insecta > Hymenoptera > Cynipidae > Synergus > Synergus japonicus. Next base: position 114 of record UCOH01012175.1, read on the forward strand.
CCATGAGGAACTTTAAAATTCTTTGAATTCCCTAAAGTTCCTTAAAAATCTCTTAAAATTTCATGAAGTCCTTTTAAAATTCAACTAAATCTTTTAAATATTATACAAATCTCTTGTCATCAGTTAAAATTCCTAAAAACCTCTTAAAATCCTTTAAAATTCTATGAAAAGCTTGTAAATCCTTTAAAATTACTTTCAAAAATAAAATTTTTTAAAAATTCTTTCAAGCTTTTTAAAATTCTTGAAAATTCCACAAGGAACTTGAAATTACACTAAACCTTTTAAATATTATATATCTCTTGTAATCCCTTTAAATTTTAAGGAATTCCAAATGTTTTAAAATTTTGAGGAATTTCAACAGGTTTCTCAGAATTTTAAAAGATTTCAACGAATTTAAGCGATTTCTAAAATTTTCTACATTTTTTCTAAATTTTCGTGAAATTTTAAGGGATTTAAAAAGGTTTTTATGAATTTTAAGGGTTTTAGGGATTTTAAATGAGGTTCTGGAATTTCGAAGAATTTTAGGATATTTTAACAAATCCTCTTAAAATCCTTTAAAATTCTATGAAAAGCTTTTAAATCCTTTAAAATTACTTTTAAAAATCAAAATTTTTCTTAATTCTTACAAGCTTTTAAAATTCTTTAAAATTCCACTAAATCTTTTAAATATTATACATATCTTTTGTAATCCCTTTAAATTCATAGAAGCCTCTTAAAATCTTTTAAAAATTACTGAAAATTCTTACAAGACTTTTAACATCCTTAAAAATTATCGACAAATTTTTAAATCCCTTAAAATATATAAAAATCTTTTAAAATTTTTCAAAACTTTAAAAAATTCCCTAGAATTCCCCCAAACAATTATTTTAATCATTTTTGTGAATTTTCAAGGGATTTCAAGAGGTTTTTTGGAGTTTTAAGAAATTTTAACGTATTTCGAAGGTTTTCCTGACATTTTTTTTGCAACATTAGTTTGTTTTTCTTTTTTCAACTTCAAGTCATTCAAAAACCTATCAGGTTTGCAACAACAATCATAATAGATTTATTTAATTATTACTTATTAGCGTCTGACAAGGGGACTTTTTTTGGCTATTCAAATCCGCAGTTTTTTTTATCTCTAATTCAAGTATGTTAATTTTCAAGAATTGGGTACTATTTTAGAACACTTAAATATTTAAATTCTGTTATTTAGAGTTGTAGTCTTCGAGATCTATAAAAAACCATTGAATTTATTAGCTCAAATCTGAATAAATGTGTTGCTTTTGTATAATTGTACAATAAAAAAGTGATGTCTTTTTTTGGGTACCTAAAATTGGGATATAGTGAAAAAATGTATGATACCTGAACTCAACGAAGCCATGATGGAGAATCAGGGCCATAAAGTCACCCTGGAGATCATCCCGTTCACCGGCCAGAAGCAACACCCCATCCCAAGCTTCCGGTCGAAACTCGAGCTCTAGTTGAACATGTTTGTAGGCTGCTCTTAAAGCAGGAAAGGCGAGCCAACCTGATCCCGTGAAGCGTGGCGACCTCACTTCTGTTTCTGAAACATAAGAAAAAAAATTATATAAAGGGCTAAAAATGTTACATGATCAAAAGAAAAATAAATAAATTAATTAAGGAAGGATTAGCAAAGTAAGACGATTCGATAATCTCTCTCGTTTTAAGATTTAAACTTGGAACTCTGAGAAAAGTTTCAAATTCGGAAAGTATCTATAAATTAATAGAAATGAAGATATTAAATTTACATTATCCCTTTTAATTCATTAACCGCTGTCAATTAAAATCTGTCTTTCGCTATTAATTTGACTACTTTTACTTAGAGGGAATAAAATTCGTATTTTTCTTGATCGAACATCTTATAGAAGGAAAGTTTCATAGAATACTAAAAAGATCAGATCTTGAAAACGTCGATGAGCTCTTACATTTCTGAAAGTTTTCAATCTCTTAAAAATGAATTGATTTAGGTCAAAACCTTCGAGAATTAATCCGATTGGCTTCATTCATCGCGAAGACGTACAGAAAATGGGACGCAATTTCTCGAATATTTTTTGTATCTCAGATCCGACAAAAAAATTAAGCCACCTGTAAATGAAGCGTTCCACTTTCAACGTTGAATCTTTTCCTCTTGAAATTTTTAGAGATTTCCTTCCTTTCCGAAAACGGAAAGAACGACGGAATCCAATCAGTCTCAGGCTGAGTGGAAAAGAAAGGTGCTCTGACTCCCTTTCCTCGAATCTCTCGTTTATTTATCTTCAATTCGAACTCGTTCGAAAATTGGAAAAACTCCGAGTATAGAGCTTTTATCGTCTTTTATCATGGAAATTTGTTTCTATGCACTCTGATTTGATTGTCTTGATCTAGACTTGATCTAGAATTCTTTCATTGAATGATCTACTTCGAAAAGGAAGACACTTTTCTCAGCAAATCTCTGACTCTTTAGAATCTATTTTCTTATATTATTTTCATTTCTATAAAAATAAGAAGCTCTAAAATTTAGAGGAATCAAAATTCAAGAGGGACGTCTGTTAGAGACATTATTTTGGAATTATGTATTATAGTTTGTACGTTACAATTTTCTTTTCCTTTTTCTCATTTTGCTCATTTTCAACAAAGAATTGTCTTATTCGTTGAACTTTTCTATAAAATCTTATATATATATATATTTTTTTTTTTGCGTTGTCCTGATTTCGTGAATTCACATCCGCACGTTCGTCATGATCCACGTGCGACCGTCTTTTAGAGTCGTTCACGTATCAAGAGGAATTCTATCTTCAGTCTGGTCGAACTAGTTCTCTTTTCTTCTATCCGTTGATTTATCGTCCACCTTCTACCTAAACATCCTTCATACCCCATCCCTCGCTCTTCTTCTTCCCACAGGTGATCGATACGACCTTTCTGCTTCCTCTACGTCCACGGCTAAAGCACGCCATAAGTCCCTTCAGTCTGTGGTCGGAATCCCCGATTTTTTCTCAAGCATATTTTCTTATTTCACGCTTCGACTTTATCGAAAACATAGATTCATAAATCTTCCATAAAAATATACATTTCATGTGCCATTTGAATGAATTTTGTCCCAAGGGGACAAAATTCTTTTACTTATTATTTTTCAAATTGAAATGTTTCCCTAGTAGAAATTGGTCCTAGTTTTATCCAAGTTACTACTACTCTAGTGGAAAAATCTTCTGGCGTTGGCCAGACCCAGCCTAGACCGTCTAGACTCTAATCTGGCGCAGATCAGACGGTCTAGTCTGGGGCTGGCCAGCCGCTAGTCAGCCGCTGACTAGACGCTGAAATTTTTCATGTTTTCAATATTCACTTTTACAAAACCTAAAACCGTAGAATTTATTGATATAATATTCATATTAAGTACTCTTGAAGTACATATTAAATTTCCTCTATTACTGAGATGCATTAAAATTGATGTAAATAAAACAAAAATTTATTTTGATAGTGTTAGTTTTGTATAATATTTTGTATAAGTTATTTAGATACCCTATAAATTTCTCGAAAATTGAAAAAAATCTGGCTGATTAACACTGGGAAATTTTTATGGTATGGATTGCAGTACAGTCCCAGATCTGGACCACACTAGATTGTCAAGACTATAAAAAAAAATTTTAATAGTGTTAATTTCATGTTTTAAATAATTTTAGACACCCGGACAGTTTTTCGAAAATGTTGAAAAAAAATTTTGCAGATTGAAGACTGTCAGAAAATTTTTCGTTCCAAGCCAGGAAAATCTAACTAGGCACTACCAAGTTTTTCTAGTCCAGTTTTTCCCCATTTCAGCCCAACGAGTTACTAGTCAAGGATTTCCTCATTGAAATCTGTTAAGGAAATTCTAGTTAGATTCTAACTAGGCACTACCAAGTTTTTCTAGTCCAGTTTTTCCCCATTTCAGCCCTACGAGTTACTTGTTAGAGTTAAGGAAAAACTAGACCAATTTCTACTAGGGTTCAGCTTGAAACATAAAGGCTTAATAAACATCAAAACTCAAAACCTCCAAATTAAAACAATCAAGATATTTCACAGGAGTTAAAAATGTTTCAATATATTTTTTGATAAAAGCGAACTCTACTTTCCATCGTTTTACCAATTTGGAAAGAGCAAGTTGTAAAATATATTATGAAGGTGCATATAATATAATAGTGGAGAGGATTCTATTAAATACCACATGTTGCACGACCAGAACGATCCGATAACTCTCTAATTTGCAAAACCCGGTGGAAATTTTGTGGCATGCTTTGGATCTAACTAATTTGCAATTCACATAAAGACTGAAAAGCCACCTCTATAAAAATCGATTAAACCCTCCAACAAGAGATAACAATCGTTGAAAAAGAATTCGCACATTTTTTTACTCAGGCTTTGTGTCTCTCTAAATTATTCTATACCGCTGATTAATAGTTTCGAGTAAATCATGAAATTCAGAGGGGTATTTCGTCTTCATTGAAGGGGTACGTTGATAAACGAATTGATGTGGTTGTTCGAGAATAGGGCGGTTCGTTTTGAAGGATAAGTGAGGGACGAAAGGGGTCTTCGAGAGGGGTACGTGTGATGAATATTTCATGACGTGGTATTTATTTCAAACACCCGAGACTTCTTGTCTTTGAGGATCTCCTACCAACAAATTCGCAGGATGCAGTGAGGCTTAAACCGTAGCCCTCAGAGAGCCGCAAGCCTTTGTGGTAATTTTCAAACAATCAAGGATGCTAGTTTACGAACTTTATAGTTTTGCTTTAGTTTTGCTTTAGTTTTGCTGGAGAATTTGGTTTGTTATATGAGAGAGTGATATGATTCAAAGTCGTTAACAACTTTTAATTAATAAAACCACTTTGGCTGGATGCGTTTAAAACTTTTGATCGTTTTCAATAACTCTTAACAGTCAAGGACATCATTCTATTTTCGACTATATATTCCTACAAGAAATATCCAATCTAAATATAATAAAACATTCCGCTCCCCATTTCTCTCATGAACCCCATGGTCTTGAATTCGTAAAGAGAAGGAAGCCATTCTTTGCTGATTGATTGGCTAAAGAGGAGAAAAGTAATGATGATCACGAAGCCCTCGAATGCTGCCACCCTGGGGAAACCTGACATCGGTATATTAACCCTTAAATGAGTTAAAAAGGTAAATAAATACTTGCACACGTTATAAATAAGTACCTCGAGGATAGAGAGTATAGGTCATTACACCACAGGATGCTCCTGCTCGTGTTGCAGGTCTCTGAAAAATGCAACGAGATACGAAAGAGGCAATATACTTTTAGTGGGAAGGAAGTGGCCGCCTCCTCGTATCCATTAAAAACACCCCAGCCAACTATGGGACACCTATGGGGATAACATTTCTTGCTCGTTTTTATATACACCCTAAAGAAAATGCCGAAAGTTTATGAAACACTTCCCTCTTTCTGAATTCTTTGTTTGATCTTAATCACTTTTTTTCGGAATTGATATTAATTGCATAACTGACGTCAGCTTTTAAATAAAAAAGCATAACATCTTTCTTACTTCTTTATATCTAACATTGTTCATTTGTAAATCCCTAGCGAAAGCTTCGGATAGGATTCCAATTCGAGCCAATCCGAAGTTATCTAGGCCAATGCGAAATCTCTATCCGAGCGAATCCGAATGAAACCGAACCATTCTGAAGAAACTTTTCAATCCGAATAAATCTGAAGCTTTAATCCGAACCATCCTGAAGAAATTTTTCAATTCGAATGAATCCGAATCATTCGGAGGACTTTTTTTACTCCAAATGAATTGGAGCCATTCCGAAAAATTTTTCAATCCGAATGAATCTGAAGTTTCTATCCGAATGAATAGGAACCATTCCGAAGAAATTTTTCAATCTGAATGAATCCAACCAATTCCGAAGAAATTTTTCAATCCGAATAAATCTGAATCATTCCGAGGACTTTTTTTAATCCGAATGAATTCGAGACATTCCGAAAAAATTTTCAATCCGAATGAATCTAAAGTTTCTATGCGAATGAATAGGAATCATTCCGAAGAAATTTTTCAATCTGAATGAATTCCGAAGCTTCAATCTGAATGAATCCAACCAATTCCGAAAAAACTTTTCAATCCGAATGAATCCGAATTATTCCGAAGAAATTTTTAAGTTCAAATGAATTCGAGCCATTTCGAAGAAATTTTTTAATCCGAATAAATCTGAATCTTCAATCCGAATGAATCCAAAGCTTCAATCCGAACCATCTCGCGGAAAATTTTTCAATCCGAATGAATCCGAATCATTCCGAGGACTTTTTTTAATCCGAATAATTTCGAGCCATTCCGAAAAATTTTTCAATCCGAATGAATCTGAAGTTTCTATCCGAATGAGTTCGAGCCATTCCGAAGAAATTTTTCAATCTGAATGAATCCGAAGCTTCAATCCGAACCATCTCGCGGAAAATTTTTCAATCCGAATGAATCCGAGTCATTCCGAAGAAATTTTTAAATTCGAATGAGTTCGAGCCATTTCGAAGAAATTTTTCAATCTAAATGAATTCCGAAGCTTCAATCCGAATGAATCCAACCAATTCCGAAGAAATTTTTCAATCCAAATAAATCTGAATCTTCAATCTGAACCATCTCGAGGAAAATTTTTCAATCCGAATGAATCCGAATCATTCGGAGGACTTTTTTTACTCCGAATGAATTCGAGCCATTCCGAAAAATTTTTCAATCCGAATGAATCCTAGCCATTCTGAAGAAATTTTTCAATCCGAATGAATCTGAAGTTTCTATCCGAATGAATAGGAACCATTCCGATGAAATTTTTCAATCCGAATGAATCCGAAGTTTCAAACCAAATGGTTTCGAAGCTCACCCGAAGATACTTTTCAATCCTAAGCGATGTTTCAATCCGAATGAATCCGCGACCAATGATAAACTCAATTTATCTGACGCGTACTGGAATAAACTTATCTCTTCTAATAATTGTAGTCTAGAGGTTTATATTTAAATTACTTTGCATATTTAAATTTATTATTATTTTAATATTATTATAATATAATAATATAATATAATGTAATATAATATAATAATTATAATATAATAATATTATTGCATATTTAAATTTCATTACATAGGAATCATCATTTGAACTTCGGATTGGCTCGGATTCATTCGGATTCATTCGGATAGGAATCATGCAATCTTCGGATTGGCTCGGAATGAAACTGATTCGCTCGGAAAGAGACTTCGCATTGGCTCGGATTAATTCGGATAGGAATCTTCCTTCAAATTTCGGATTGGCTCGGATTCATTCGGATTGGAATCTTCCGTCAAACTTCGGATTGGCTCGGATTCATTCGGATAGGAATCTTCCTCTAAACTTCGGATTGGCTAGTAATGAAACTGTTCGCCCGGAAAGAGGCTTCGCATTGGCTCGGATTAATTCGGATAGGAAATTTTCTATCCAAAGCCTTCGCCAGGGTAAATATTAAAAATCTGAATATTATCACATAATATCTAGATATTATATAGTAATATATCGACTTTTTAGAGATATTACGTTTTAATAACAGAAGATATTAATGTTCTAATAAATTAAGATTTTAAAATTTAAAATATGAGATATTAAAGTTTTATATCTCAGATATTAAACATTTACGCACGTACGCACTGCGCGTGCAATCACGACACTTTTTGTTTTATACTTTCGATCACTTTGATGAAAACTATTGATTGAAGCTTCGAGTTTCGACGGATTCGATCATTGATCGCATTTAGTGTGTTTTTAACTGTAACATATATATCCTGATCTTCTCATCATTCTGTGAACATTTTTTCGCTTACGAAGTAGTTCAAACTAAAAGAAATCAGTTTTTTAAGCAAATAGATTTGCTCTTAATCTAAATTAGTCATTTTAAATGATCTGTCGATGTAATGTCGACCAAAATAAATATTTAATATATAAAATAATAATAAATAAATCCTAGTAACTATGATCGTAATCTATAACAGTAGTATTCTAGATATATAATTTTATAATATCTGAGATTTTTGAATGTATCATCAAGGATATTAAACCTTAATATCCAAGATATTACAGGTTTTTAAATTTCTCCTCCTAATTTTAATATCTTAGATATTAAAAAGTTAAATATATGAGGATATTAAATCTAAATATCTAGATAGTCGTCCCATAGTTAAAAAGCAGATATAATTACGATTTAATATCTAGATATTAATAGTTAATATCTATTTTTCTCCGTGTAGTAGTCAAGCATACGGTTATTAATTCAATTAATGAAATTCTTACTAATTCCGATTGAAAAAATATAAATGCAAAGCTCTTGTTTGTAGACTGTCTGGAACCAAAGAAGCGGTCAATGGTGGTAGGAAATGGTACCTCAGGCGAAGCTGTTGGGTCGTACAATATGTCCTAGTATTAGTCCCTTACGACACACAAATACAATTTAATGCATCACAGCGGATAGTTAATCGATTAGTATATGCTCAGTTACTCTACAGGTGCATGCATGTATAACATGCGTAGCTGATGTTGGATTACTGGTGTCGCAATGCCAGCAGTTATACAGATTCGCATAATGCCAGCATCTGGGGAATCAATGGACCTGTTCGATTTTATCGGTCACTGCAATAAATTCTCTTTATGATTGTTGGTTAAATCCTACTTGTAATCCGAATCCGGTTACTTTATAATCAATTTGAACACAGTTCAATATCGTCATTCAAAATCTAATTCGGTTGTAACTCTATCGAGCCTACTCTTCAGGCATGGAATTATTTTCAGATTTTCCATGGTCATTTCTTTTTTCGACAAAACCATTTTTCAAATTTTTCTGATTCTAATAAAATTTTTAAAATAAGAGTCTCTCCCTTGGCCTACAGGATTTATTTTTCTTGAAATGTAAATCGGATTTACGAGGCAGCTAACATTTATTAAAAAGTGGAAAAGTGTAATATTCCCTCTCTTGGAAAAATTTTACACGCTCAGTAACTCTTCGCAAGATATTGATTTATCTTGCGGATAAAACTTAGCACGAGAAGGCACACCCTCCCAGTAATTCTAATTTTAATAGCAGAGGAAGAATACTAAAAATAAGGTAATATAAAGTCTCGTTATTTTTTTGGGAGTATATTCAGGTAAAAATATGATGGAATATATATGAGCACAAAAAAGGTGAATCGATTTGAAGGCAGGGGGCGTGAAATGGCCTCTCTGGAAAAATTTGTATTCAATGTGTCAGCAGAGCTGTCCCTATATTTTTGAAACAAATATAAGAATGACCTTTACTTTAATGGCAGGGGTGAATCCACATCGTTAGTAGGAATAGGGGTTTGCCCACGACGAAGCCACAGTTCATCGCTTTCGACTTGATTATAAAATCGATAGAACTAACGCACCGAGTATAACATACCACTAGTGAATAGATTTAACTTGTGTAGACTTGTAGGCCTATGCTTCCGACCTTTGCATTTGGTAACCAATGGCCAATATAATTGGAGACAATTCAATTTTTATTCTAATTCGGATTCTGTTATAAAAAGCTCTTTAAAATACGAATATTGCATTACTCTCTAAATCTGAATTAGTCATAAGTTACTAACGAAATAGTGCCAAATCGTTTACTAATACACTTGAGTAAGCATTTTTACTATCAATTAGTTCAAAACCACTAATTCACAGTAAAAAAAGTACTAATTCAGTTAGTAACGGTAACTAAATCAATTAGTGAGCCTTACTAACTGAATTAGTACTTTTTTACTGTGAATTAGTAGTTTTTAACTAATTGATACTCTCTCTCTAAATCTGAATTAGTGAAAAGTGAGCAACTCATTTACTTTAGTGAAAACTTTTACTAATTATTAGTTGTATTTCACTATTTCAATTTGCAGTTTTCAACTTTTCACTAAAGTTTTAGTTAAAAATAACTAACAATTAGAAGAATTTTCCACTAAAGTAAATTAGTGACTCACTTTTCACTAATTCAGATTTAGAGAGCTCTAAAACTGAATCAGTCAAATTCCACTGATTTTCAGTGACTCTTTTCTCATGATTTTAATCAGTGAAAATTCATTCAGAATCAGTCAAAAGTCACTGAAATTTTCAGTCATCTTCACTAAACTACTAAAAATTTCAGTGACTTTTCACTGATTTCCTGTAGATTTTTCACTGATTAAAAACGTGAGAAAAGAATCACTGCAAATCAGTGGAATTTGACTGGTAATCAGTTAAATTTCACTGATTCAAATTTAGAGAGTACTCTGAAAAACTCTGTGTTAGAAAAATTACTAATATCGATAGCAAGTAGGGGCAAAATCCCAAAATTGAGACATTTTAATACAGAAAATAATAAATTTTACTATTTACAATGTCTCAATTTTCGGATTTTGACCCTACTGGCTATCGATATTAGTAATTTTTCTAACATAGAGTTTCTCAGTGTAGTAAAAATGTTTACTAAAGTGTATTAGTAAACGATTTGGCACTATTTCGTTAGTAACTTATGACTAATTCAGATTTAGAGAGTATACTTTGAATTATCTAAGATTCTATTATATTAAAGTCCCGTATTTTAAAATTTGTAAGTAACTATGAACAAATCATTCATGAATCAAATGTAGAATAAATCAGCCTCGAAGGGTCCTTCAACAATCCAGACTATATCCTTCCACTAAAAATGTATTAACGTCTCTCAAAACCCACTTTCTATCTGATTTTTTTTTCTAAAATAATGAATGGTATTTCTATAGAGGAAGCTCGGCTTTAACTTATGACCCTTAACGAAGAAATGAAGATGTAAACTGTAAGGACTGCAGTCAGCTAGCTGTTAAGAGTCAGACAGGTTGTTACTACTGAAACTGAACGATCATTTTGTTTTCTCATTCACATAAAAGCTGGAGATGAAGTTATTGTCTTTTAACAATAACAACTGCCTAAGGTAGTGGACCCGATACTCGAACAGTACCCGATAGTCGAACACTGTCAGAGTTATTTACTTTTTAAAAAATGATATACATTTTTATCGTTTTCACAAATAATTTTATGAAATACTTTAATATTTTAAGTTATTATTTAAAATGTAAAAAAAACGAAATTAGCTGTGAATTCGATCTCAGGTGTTCCATTTAACTATATTTATATCTTTTTATGCTCAATTTTTAAGCACTTTGCTTCCTCATTATGATAATGTTGCAAATAAATTTGCTTCCTCATAGAGGAAGCATTAACGATTTTCAAAATTAAAAATAATCATAATTTTCTTAAAATTCTATAAAACTCATTAATCATACAGGTCAATCGATTCGTTTCGACGAAAGGAATCTTTCTTTCTCTTACATAAGCTTTGAATTTTCATTATTTGAAAAGTTATAGTCGAAAAATCAATTTTACAAAAATTCAAAATCCACATAAAAATTTTAAAATTCAATACTTTGAAAAATCCTTAGGTTCGTTTTGAGATATTAGTGGTTCCAATATACCCTACAAATTTCATCAATTTATCTACAACTGTCTTTAAGTTAATAGGACGAAAAAAAATGGAGACATCCATACACACATACTCATACATACATACGTACATACGTCCGGACAATTGATTAGAATGTTGTATTAGACATTTATCACGTGAGGAAAGTTTAATTAAACGATTTTAAAAATATTAAAAAATGTATCGAAAACAAAGCGAGGCTCATGAATATGCCCCAAATTCTATTTTCCCTAAAATTTATTTTACCAAAAATCAGTTGATCGAATAGCAATTTGCTATAATTTTTATACTTCCAAATTAGCGTTTGACATAATTTTTATTTTATCGAATTATAATTTGACATAATTTTTACAATTCCGAATTATTATTTAGCATAATTTTTATTTCTCTGAATAATCATTTGTCCTAATTTTTATTTTTCCGGATAACCATTCGACATAATTTTCATTTTCCCGAACTGCCATTTATCATAATTTTTTTAATACCGAATTACTGTTTAGCATAATTTTTATTTTTCCGAATGAGCATCTAATCTAAATTTCATTTTACCGAAAAACCATCTGTCATAATTCCCATCTGACCGAAATCCCAAGTAACAGAAATTAATTCTTCCGAAAATGGCGTCCGGCGATTTGATTGGCTCATTTGAATTTCGCGGTATTATTCAGAAAAATCTCTCGAAATCAATTAAAAGTATTAGAACTCTCATTAAATTCCTTAAAACTTTATAAAACTCTTACAAAGCTTTTAAAATTACTTAAAATTTCACAAAATATCCTAAAATCCCATACAATTTTACAAAATCGTTTTAATATCGTAAAAATCTCTTGAATTTCGTACAAATTACTTAAAAATCGTTAAAAATGTACATAAAAACCTTCAAAATCATTAATCTCTTGAAATTCATGTTAAAATTAGTGAAAATCTCTAAAAATTCCTAGAAACCTTTTGAAATTCCATGACAAACTTTAAAATCTCTTAAAATTCCCAGAAAAATTCTTGAAATTTTACGGTAACATTTAAACTTTCTTTATACCCTTAAAAATATTACATAGAATTCGTCAAAATCTTTTAAAATTCTTTAACAACTTTTTAAAATCCTCATAATTTAAAAATATTTAGAATCCCTTAATATTCTCTAAAAC
>UCOH01012176.1:0-39175 GCA_900474275.1 Synergus japonicus
TCTCTCTCTCTCTCTCTCTCTCTCTCTCTCATATGTTAGTCACAACAGGGACATTGCAGTGAATGGAAATGAGATGGTGTGAGACTACAATACTGCTCTTCCCACAATTACGTCATACTTTAGCACTATATATGTAGACAATATCTAGCCAAACATTATTATGCGATTGAGATTTCAACTTAAGAAATATTTCGACAAGAATATCTTGCATCTTGGATCCATTCAATCGAATGGCTTAATTCTGAGATATTCTAATCGATTGCCCATTGCGTAAAGTTCAAGTGGTATAAACTCTCAATAGAGATGCAAATTGAAGCCTATTTTGGAATGGAAAAGTTAGATCAAGTATTCAAGGTTCGAAATAAATATTACGAACCAAATTTTAAATTGAAATGTAATAGAATTCTATAATAGATATAAAACAAATCCTTGTAATCCATGTATTTATTAATTTTTATTTTCTTACCACGTATTCCTACACATCTTGAAATTCTCGCACGCTCATGTTTCTGTATCATGAGAATTGCATCTCTAAACGCTTTTTGCTGAGCTTCGCGAGCCATTCTTGCTGCTCTTACTTCTGCCGGTTCTGTGTATGGTTGTAATTGTGATTTTGAGAACTGGGCACTTCTTCCCAATCGCTTTCGTGATTTCGATGGCTGTACATCAATTGCACTGGCACTTCCTGATGTCATTTCACTTTCAGGTTTACTTTCATCCTGAGACGAGTCGGCTGATTTACATAAAACCACAAAAAAAATTTAAACACGTTGAATAATATCTTCCAACATTTTTTTTTTCAGAACTACATGGCATTCCGAGTCAATCGAAAATTTTTTGAATCATTCCGAAATTTGTATCCGAACCAAAATGTTTCCTTCCGATTTAATTCGACGGAAGTTTTCAACTTGAATTAACCCGAAGCCTATTCAAAAGCAATCCGAACCTTTAATCCACATGAATCCGCCAATACGAATTAATCAGAATTAATCCAAGTAAAGTCGATCAATCCGAATTAATCCGAATTTTTCGGAATCATTTTCATAGATTTGGATAAACCTGATTAATCCAGATACATTCGGATTAGCAAATTTATTCGGATTCATTCGCATTAAAGGATTGGATTGTTTTTGAATGGGTTTCGGATTAATTCGGATTGAAAACTTCCTTCGGATTAGATGCATATGAAACTGTTTGTCTGGATACAAATTCCGGAATTTTGATTTCGATCTAATCCAAAGAACTTTTCAATCGAAATCAATCATTTTAAATCTGAATAAATTCAGTCAATCCGAATGAATTCGCATTTAAACGAATTTTTCGGAATCATTCGGATTGTTTCGGACAGACGGGGTTAACTCGGATTCATTCGGATTGAAAATTCGGATTAATTCTGATTATTTCGGGATGGCGAATTCATTTGGATTCATTCGGATTAAAGATTCAGATTGCTTTTTGAATGGATTTTCGATTGAAATTCATTCCGAATCAATCCGAAATTTTTTTGAATCATTCTAGAATTTTTCTGCGAACTTTTAATTCGAATGAATTCAAATTAATTCACCATTCTGAAATAATCAGAATTAATCCAAAGGAATCTGATTTAATCCGATTCATTCAGATACATTCAAATAGAATTGATTAATTCGGATACATTTGGATAGACCGGATTGAATTCTGATTGACCAGATTTATTCGGATTAATTCTGAATCATGCGGATTCATTCGCATTAAAGGATTGGTCAATCCTGTCAACTTAAACTTTTAATCGGAATGAATACGATTAATGCGGTTTATCCCAATGAAACCGAATAAAGCCAGTCACAATTCGAAAGAATCCGAATTTTTCGCAACCATTCGGATTGCTTCGGATAGACCAGATTAACTCGGATTCATTCGAATTGCTTTTGAATGGGGTTTGAATTAATTTGGTTTGAAAACTTCTTTCGGATTAGATCGGGATGAAACTCATTCAACAAATTCAAAAACAAGCCGCTCCTTTAATCTGAATGAATCCGCCAATCCGAATTGTTAAAGAAAAACAAAAGAACACTCAAGGAACAAAGAGATAAGGTTTATTAAACAACAGTAACTAGATAAAGGAACACCCAACGCACTTCAATCCGATCTCCAAACTGATTCTAATCGGGTCTAATAACTCTCGAATAACTAGCGACCTCTATAATAATATTAAATATAAAAGGCGGTAAGGTTAAATTGAAATCTAAATCCTTAACAGAATTATTAAGAATTAATCACAACTTTTAATGCAAATAAACCTCCTCATCCATCCGAATTAATTCGTACTATTCGGTCAATCAGGACTTTCAGTGCGTTCTATCCGAATCAATCCGAATGATCCCGAAAAATTTTCATTCATTCGTATTGACCGATTTTATTCGGATTAAAAGTTTGGATTAATTTGTATTGATGGAATTGTTCAGATTAAAGGTTTGGATTGATTTTGAATGGGATTCGGATTAATTCCGATTGAAAACTTCTTTCGAAAGTTTTGAAAGGTTGAAGTTCATTCCGAATCAATCCGAATTTTTCCGGAATTTGTATCTGAACCAACCAGTTTAATTCCGATCAAATTCGAATGAAATTTTCAATCCTAACTAATCCGAAACGTATTAAAAAGCAATCGGAACCTTTATTATTAATCCGAACTTTCAATCCGAATAATCTGGTTAATCCGAATGAATTAAAATTTATCCGAGTTTTTGAAAACATTTGGATAGACCGGATTAATTTGCATTTATTCGGATTGATTCGGATAGACAGAAGTAACTCAGATTCATTCGGATGGATTCGTACAAACGGGATTGAATTGGATTAATTCTGATAGACCGGATTTATTCGGATTAAAAGTATGGATTCAATCGTATTAATTCGGAATAAAGGTTCGGATTGACTTTTGAATGGATTTTTGATTAATTCGGTTTGCATACTCCTTCGGATTAAATCGGAATGAAACCGTTTGGTTCGGATGGAAATTCCGGAAAATTCGGATTAATTCGGAATGAGTTTTAATTCGTTGCTTTCGGTAGGGTAATTTTGAAATTCACTCAGAAAATAACTTGCTTTAAATCAAATCTTTCATTTTAATAATTCAAAGCAAAAATTTCTTTATATTCAAGAAAAATGTCTTTCTTTCAAAATAATTTTATTTGATTCAAACAAAATTATTTTGAAGTATATTAATTTAAAGAAATTATTTGTTTAATTAGAAAAAAATTGTTTGATTCAAAGACAGTTTCTTTGATCAAAAGATTCTGTTCTCAGGCTCAGAATTTACTGAGATATATAGAATTACAAGTTGGAGTTAAAAAACTGAAAGAGTGCCTTGGAAAGGTACATAAACGTATCTATTAAAAATGAAGTAATTTTAGATAACTAGAGTTGTTTTTCACTAGAGAATTGTGTTTAATTCAATTTATGAAATTCAATCGAAGGTGAACGAACGAATCGAGTTCGATCTCAACCGCAGAGTGCGGTTGCATTAAGTTTCCGATCTCTAGCGATATAATTAAGGAGATATCAAAATCATCGTCCCACGATGTTATCAACTAACGTGCATTCGCGTTGGCGATCAAGTCCTCAATGTATTTTTTACGCTGTTTCAGCAGAGCCTTTCTATCCGACGTATAACACGCCGGGGTCGTTAGCGCAACATCGTCGGGAGTAAGCTTCATTTCGATCATGAAATTGTCCGGCCACCTAGGGAACACAAAACATGCTGAGGATTAATTATGTAAAAAGGCCTCCACCACGGCTTTGCTAATTCATCGTTTTCAAGAAATCCAGGAAATCATAAATTGTCAGGTATGTCTGCTATTTAAGAACAAAAGAATATATTAATATATAAGCGCACCAATGCAGACGTTGAACACGTCTTAGTGAATTAATATACCATAAACACTATTTTTCACAAATAACATGAATAAAATTATTAACTTCATTGCTTTTTATACACAATTTTTATATAATAATATATATTCTACAAATTATAACGATATAAAATGCAGTTAATGCATTTCATCTTAATATTTTTTAAAATATACTTTTTCATAGAATGTCTTAAATTTCAAATTTCAAAGATTCCGAAGCGACCGAAGCCCATTAAAAATCAATTTAAACCTTTAATCCGAATGTCGTATATTACTTTAAATCTTTTGAAATTGAAAGGTACTTATTTACAACATATAAGATTCGTAAAAATCTCTGGAATTTACAACAACTTTTGCAGAGATCTCTTAAAATTCATTGAAATTTCTTGAAATTCCTAAAAATATCTTTAAATATCTTAAAATTCCACTATACAATATATAAAATTCCATGAAATCCTTTACAATTATTTTACAAAATCGTTTACAAATCATTAAAATCTCGTGAAATTCTTTAAAATTCCCTCTAAAAAAACTCTTGAATTAAAAACTCTCAGAAAATCTTTTAATAATCAAAAATGACTTAAAATTTTTTTAATTCTATGAGAACTATTAAAATTTCTTAAAATTCTGACAAGTTTCTTAAATTCCTTTATAATTCCACGAAAAACTTTTAAATTCCTGAAAATACGAAAAAAAATTTTATAATTTTTGAAATCTTTTCAAAATCCTCTGAAATTCCACAACTAAATCTTTTAAATATTATAAAAGCTATGTATGTAATACGAAAAAAATAACATAGTTAACATAAGTGTCATTTTATATTTTTCATGCAAACTTTCAATCCGAAAAAATTCGGCAAATCCAAATGAATCCGAATTTAACCGAAGTTTTCAGAATCATTCGGATTGTAAATCCTGATTGACCGGATTGACAGGATTCATTCAGATTTCCCGGATTTATTCGGATTGAAAGTTTGGGTTATTTCTGACTAATTCGGATTGTCGGATTTATTCGGATCCATCGGATTATCGGATTATTCAGATTGCTTTTGAAAGGGTTTCGGATTAAGTCGGATTGAAAACTTCCTTCGGATTAAAACAGAATGAAACTGTTTGATTTTCGGTTACAAAATTCGAATTAATTCGAAATCAATTTCAATCCGAAGCTTACTCATATTCCGTGCAATCGAGATTCACAATTTCTCGTTTGTATTCCAGCATTCTGCCTATCGCACAATCCAACATTTTTTTAATCAGATTTCGTTTTTGACTTTGTATCATCTGATCATGGCAAATGATGAGTCGTTTCACAATATTGCGATACCTGTAAATTGAAACAGGAAAATTAAGAGCAAAAATCCATCACAATAATATTCTAAAATCAATATTTAAAAATTTTATCCTAATTTTTCAATTTTTACCTCAAGTATAAAGGCAAAATGCGATTTAAACCCTCTTCCTTTATCTTTGTAGGTTCTGCTGCCTGCACTTTTTCGTCTAATTTTAAAAGTTTTTCCGCATCGTTTCTTATTATAAGCCATAATTCAGAATAATAAGAATTGGACATAAAAATTACTATATTTTATCAGGATATATTCAACTTGAATTAATTTTTAATTTTCTATTTAGTTTCCTAGGTTTTTGTCCAAAGCTTATTAAGGTTAATGTGTATAAATATATGATAGTATAAGTTAATGATCTGAAGTTACCAACAACCGTGACTTTTTTTATTTTTATTTATTTTTTTTTTTTTTCAAACTCTGTTCAGTTTTTGCAAACTTAAAGTTTTAAATTTCTCAGTTTTTAAATAATTAATAATATATTAAGATAATGATATATAAAAAATAATAATATATAATATATTAAATAATTTTTAATAGGATGCCGAGAACCATGCAAATATTGTTGACTCTGTCAACATTGTTAGTGACCTTTTCCTTTGCCAATGTACAAAATTCTACATCAAGATCGATACCAACAAGTACAATAAAATATAATGTAATATCAACGATAATAACCACAACTTTAACAACAACGACGATGCCAACAATATCGACAAAAACCGAAACCAGAGAGCCAACAGAATCAACGGATATGCCAGAAAATTCAACAAAAGTAACATCTGTAACTTCAAATAGTGCAAAAGTTCAACTTCAGCCAACGTCTAAAAGAAGAAATGATTCCTCGAATATTGTATGGGAATGCCCTAATATAACGGGAATGGGAATCGAGTGTTCTTGCGATTTTCCACATACACTTAGATGCACTGGAGACCGAAATGCACTACAGGTATTATTATTATTATTATTATTATTATTATTATTATTATTATTGTTATTGTTATTATTATTATTTATATTATATAATACAAAAATTTGAAGAAGTTAATATTATACTAGCTGTGAAGTTGTATTAACTCTAGGGGTCATTGAAGAGGCACTTTACTTGCTCATGAAGCAAATTTATTTAATTTTTTTTTTTGAATGGAAAATAATCACAACTTTTTTACTTTTCAATAAAACGTTGCTTTTAATCTCACAGGAAAAACGATTCGTTTGACACAATGAATCTTTACATTCCTTACATCAGTTTTGAATTATTATATTTTAAAAAGTAACTAAATCAATAAAATTTCGCTACTTCGAATTTAAAGAGCAGATTTTAAACAATAATTTATGCGAGATTTTAGAGACATTTCGTTATATCCACCTTTTTTAATTTCAAGAGGTTTCTAAGAATTTTAAGGAAATTTGACGATTTTAAAATAATTTTTACGGAGTTCAAAAGAATTGCAGTATATTAAAAAGTTTTCGTTATATTTTAAAAGAGCTCATGCAATTTTAAGAAATTTTAAAGAGTTCTAAGGGATTTTAAGGGATTCTAAATGCTTTGAAAATTTGAGTAATTTTAAGAGG
Organism: Synergus japonicus; assembly: GCA_900474275.1. Lineage (NCBI taxonomy): Eukaryota > Metazoa > Arthropoda > Insecta > Hymenoptera > Cynipidae > Synergus > Synergus japonicus. The sequence goes on from UCOH01012176.1 coordinate 6,805, forward strand.
TTTCTAAGAATTTTTTGAGAATTCAAACGAACTTAAGCGATGGCTGTAAATTTTTTAAAGACTTTCAAGATATTTTTCGATTTTTAAAAGATATTGTGGAATTTTTATGTATTTGATGGAATTTTATGAGATTTATAATAATTTTAAAGGATTTCAAGAGATTTCTGATTTTTTTTTAAATTTTGTAAAATTATTAAGAATTTCATGGAATTTCAAGAGATTTTTATGAGTTTTAAAATATTTTATAAGGTTTAAAGGATTTTAAAGTTCGTCAGGTAATTTTATCGAGGGATTTCAAAATAATTTCTACACATATATGATTTTGTACAATTTTTAAAGATTTCATAGAATTTAATAAGATTTCTAAAGATTTTAAGAGATTTTAAATGTTAAGAAATTCCAAGAGGTTTTCTTACGAATTTTTGGAGATTTTTGCGAATTTTAACTTCGGTTTCAAGATATTTATGATTTTAATGGTAAAGATAAATTAACCCGATTTGTTTATCATGTCTCGTTCCCTACCCACGAATTTTTTAGTAAATATCTGCATTTTCAGTAGGTGGGTGTATTTATCACTAAAAATCAAATATTTGTTTAAATTTCTTTAAGTGTTCAAAAATATGAATTTTATCAGATTTTTGTATTGATAATTGAACATTTTAATATGACTTTGATCTGAAACGACCCACGATAAAAAAAATAAAGTGCCAAAAAGAGCGATAAACTTTAATCTTTAATTATTTAATTAATTTAAATTTAAAGTTAAAATTAATTTAAAATTTTGAATTACCACAGGCGATTAGTCGACACTTGAGGCATAGTCATCCAGGTATTTCTCTCCTCGACGTCACCGTTACAGGAATATCCATACTACCAGCAAATTTTCTGGAAGATATCGCACTCCATGGACTTGTAGTTTCCACTGGAGAGCTGAGAAGAGTTCACGAAAATGCTTTCACAGCTTTAACAAGACCTCTTCAAGCTCTGGGACTTCCAAACAATATTCTGGAATCCGTACCCACAGGTGCCTTGAGACATTTAAAGGGTCTAGACAGACTGGATCTGTCTAGAAATAAACTAAAGACTCTGGAAGCTGATTCGTTCATGGTAAGTTCTGGAAAAGAGAAACTGAATTTATTTATTTATCTATTTATTTATTAATTTAATTTTATTGGATTTCAGGGTCTGATGAACTTGACCTACTTAGACCTTTGCGATAATCTTTTATCTCAGTTGTCACCACAAGCTTTCGCATCTTTGCCAGCTCTTCGATATTTGAAGATGAGAGGCAACCACCTGAGTGTTTCAGCCCTTTCGGCTCTCAGAGGACTCAAGAAGCTGGAAGAACTTGATCTTTCCAGGAATATGCTTGTAGGACCCGTCAGTCCTAATTTACTTCCTCTGATTCCGAGACTTAGGTCTCTTTCAATTTCTGAGAACGAATTGATTAACGTCAAACAAGGAGCGCTCTCTGGATTACGAAATTTGACGTACTTGAGTCTCAGCCACAATCAGGTGTGAAGCAATGAAATATCATTTTCTTTCTAGTATCTACTTGAAAGTCTCCTTTGTTTCTCGAGTATTTGTTTTTATTTATTGCCATGACTGTTATGACTAAACGTTAGAAATGTTAAAGGTGCTGGAGCCAAGTTCCAATCTAAAAACTCGATTTCTTCATTTTACTCAACAAATATTAAAACTAGAATTTTTTCCCTTTGTAGAATTAATCAATTTTTAACTAGAATTATGCGTACAGAGCGAGAAAATATTTAATTTAAATATTTTTTTAAGTAAAATCAAAATTTGAAGTTAAATTTTGAATTCTTCGTTTTATGTAAAAAGCATTGAAATTAAAAAATGTTTTTCTCTGTACGCAGTCTTATATTCGAAAAAAGATGAGCGCTACAGAGCGAAAAAATATTTATCTATAATTTTATTTGAATCAAATGGAGAATAGAATTTTGAGTTTAACACTTGGGTTCAACGCCCTTTATATTAAATTTTCAATTTTCTCCCTCTGTAGAATTAATTAAGTTTTAACTAGAATAATGCGTGAAGAGCGATAAGATATCTAATTCAAATATTTTTTAAGTAAAATGAAAATCTTCAATTTTGAAGTTAGATCTTGAATTCTTCGTTTTATGTAAAAAGTATCGAAATTAAATATTTTTTCGCTCTGTATGCAGTCTTATTTTTGAAAAAAGATTAGCGTTACAGAGCGAAAAAATATTGATCTATAATTTTCGTTGAGTAAAATGGAGAATGGAATTTTAGTTTCTCAAATAGTGTTCACCAACCTTAAAAAGAGAATAAAAATAATACTTGAATTATTCTTTCTTGGGTGCATTTATCTTCTGGACTCAGCACTTAAATTTAACATAATTGCATAATTCTAATTAAAAACAATATTTTTATTGCAGATTGACGTTCTAGAAGATCACGCATTCAAATATTTATCCACCCTCACAAGTTTAGACCTCGCGAATAATCGAATCGTTGCAGTTTCAAGTTCGTCTTTAGCTCATTTGGAAAATTTGACGACGCTCGACTTGACTCACAATTTTTTGAGATCTCTCACATCCGACTTGATTTTGCCTCTGAAAAGTTTGCAAGACCTTCGACTCGATGATAACGATATCACAATGGTGGCTAGTGATGTACCGACTGCAAAGTTAAAATTGAAGAGGCTCTCCCTTTCTGACAACCCTCTAAATTGTGATTGCACACTGCTAGATTTTGCCAATTGGCTGACGAATTCCAGTTTAGAAGATGATGATAGACTCTCAGCTGTATGTGCAACTCCACCTGCTTTGGAAAACGGCATCCTCTCTCAGGTCAGTTTATAATAACTTTTGCACACCTTTTGATCCTAGAAAAAATAATTGAGAATTTTTAATTCTTGAAATATAAAATCTTGTAATTTTTTAACTGATTTCAGAAATCTCCATAAGTTTCATAAAATTCCTTTAAATGCCTTTATTATCCTTCAAAATTTAGTGAAATTCCTTTAAATTTCATAAATTCACTTGATATTTCTTAAAGTTACTCAGTCCCATGAAATCTCATTAAATCTCTTAAAATTCCTGAAAATCCACTGAAATTTCGTAAAATTCTTTTAAATTCTTAAAAATCCAATATAATCTCACCAAATCCTTTAAAATTTCTGGAAATAACCAATTTCTACTTTAAAAATTCGATTTCCTTATTTTACTCAACAAATATTAAATTTTCAATTTTCTCCCTCTGTAGAATTAATTAAGTTTTAACTAGAATAATGCGTGAAGAGCGATAAGATATCTAATTCAAATATTTTTTAAGTAAAATGAAAATCTTCAATTTTGAAGTTAGATCTTGAATTCTTCGTTTTATGTAAAAAGTATCGAAATTAAATATTTTTTCGCTCTGTATGCAGTCTTATTTTTGAAAAAAGATTAGCGTTACAGAGCGAAAAAATATTGATCTATAATTTTCGTTGAGTAAAATGGAGAATGGAATTTTAGTTTCTCAAATAGTGTTCACCAACCTTAGGTATATATTTTAAAATATTTTGTTGCTTCATTAATAATTTATTTTCCACATAAAAATAATATATTACTTTGATAATTTATTATATATTATTATTTATGATTCTAGGTCTCACCAGGGAGTTTATTATGCGGTGATCCAACTCCATCAACCAGACTTCCAGTCTCTGGTATCCAAATAATTCTAAAAGAGTTCCACTATGATGAATTAAATGGAATGAATCTTCTCTGGACCATGGATCCATGTAGGGACCATTACACCTGCGATACTCTAATGATTTATGAAACTGTGGGTGGCAATGAAATTCAGATTGAATCCAGTCCACTCCACTGTGATTCTAGATTAATGAGAGATAAATGTGCACTTCCGGTGGCTATTCCTTCTTCACTTCATTTGCAGATGAATCACAAGTATCGTTACTGCGTGACAATTCTGATTTCTTCTGATTATGATGATCTTTCTCTTGGTCTTGGCTGCAGTGATATTATTCTTTTGGAAGAAACCAGAAATCGACGAAAGGACAATTTTCATTTGACCAGCAAAATTGAAATAAAAAATGAGCAACAGGAGAGTCACAGGGAAGTTACGACTAGGGGATCCGGTGTAATATCAGCTGCGATCACTGCTGTTCATGTCAACGTTTCCAATCAAGGCTTTCTTCAGGTTGATGTAAATCTCTCCCTCCCACCAGAGATCCCAGCTGGTACCGGATGTGAACTCTCAGTCGTTGTTTTTGCAACAGAAAGTGGATCTGTCCATCGAAAAAAAATGAATTGTTCCTCGAATTTCATTACACTATCGGGTTTATTACCAGGACATTATAAAGTTTGTGCGAGTCTAGATGAAATTGCTGGAGAAATAATAACTACTTCCAGTCACGAGAGGTATAGATGCGTAGAAGTTCAAATGCTGAAACAAAATTCAGAAATATGGGTTCTGGTTATCATTGCTGTCATAACTATTACTTTGTTAATCATAATTCTGATTAGTAGAAGTTTCATGAAAAAGATCCGCAACCCAAAGATCCAAACACAGTGTTTCATGCCAGCCCAGGAATTTGAAATCACTCAAAAAGCTCATTACATTAAGCTTTTGGCCACTACAAAAGTCTAGTCGAAAATAAAATGTTCCAACTTTAAAAAGTTATTAATTCTGCAGAGGGAGAAAATTGAAATTTTAATATTTGTTGAGTAAAATCTGGAAATCGAATTTTTAGATTAGAATTTGGGTCCTACACCCTTAAAACTTTTTGAACAGAAAAGTTTGTACTACCCGGTAATTAATTAATTAGAATTGGAATTTCAAACTTTATATTCCACACATATATTTTTTTCACTTTTATGCTGAAATTTGAAAATATTAATTTTTCTGTAATTATAACCCTTATTAGCAGGTATAACGACTGAAATTTTTACGTAGCTTTATAAAGGACATGTGATATTTTACCATGAGAGCAATTTACTTTTTTCAACTTTACAACCATTATAATAAATATTTTCTGCTAAAACTAGACAACTTATAACTTATCTAGTTTTATCAAACAATATTTAATATTACACATGTAAAGTTGAGAAAACTAAATTGCTCTTATGGTAAAATATCACCTTCCCTTAAAATATTCAGAAAACTGAAATTATTTTCAAAAAGTTTGTTTTAAATTTTTGTTTCGTAGTATTCAATGAATTTGTAAGAAATACATTTTGATAGAAATTGATTTTTAAAGAAAATAATAACTTGTACAATGCAATTTAAACATCTAATTAAATCAGTAACAATGACGTGCCATAAGATTTTAACGAAGTCTTCATTTTTTGTTTTTAAATATTGATTGTTCAAGATTTAAAAAAATCACCCTGAAAACTAGCATAGTTCGTTTATTAGGAAATTTAAATGAATTAAAAAACTATATTTTTACTAGAGATCTTAAGTATTAGTAATTAAAATATTCTTTATCATAGTTAGAGTGCAATAATGTCACATTCCCATATGGAAATTCTGTAATATATTTTAAAACTGAAATTCATCAAACGAATTATCATTAATTTCTTAAAGTTTGTTGTAAAATAGATAATGTCGTAAGATTAAATTATACATATAACAGAGAATATCACCACAAATATGGTGTATAAACGTCGTTATCTAATATCGTAATGAAGTACGTTCGCGGTTTTCTTAGCGCAGATGATTTAAGTTAATTCTCTTTACTGCTGTGAAATGAAAGACTCTTAGTTTAGAAGTTTTTCAAACATGATCGGGTGATTTCTCGAAATAGGATCGGTGTCGAACGTTTCACCGATCAAATTACAGATAGAATAACTGTTTTATAATTTATTATTAATTAAAGAACCGAAAAGGAGAGGTGTGCGCCTTATTAAAGTTTTTGTACAAAAGGAATGAACTTTGGCGAGAAGAATTTTTTTTATAAAAGGAAATTGCGTAATTTAAGGTTCTGAAAATCACTGACTTATTAATATAGATTTTATTGTAAAGTATACATATTATTAACTGTTAATCATTTTGTATGTGAGTTTCTTGTAAATAGGTTTTTAATTAATCATTCCTACTTAAGTATCGTAATCACATTGTTGTTCAATTCTTATTATAAAATAACAGAAATTAAAAGTTTTATTATTATATCAAGATGATCTTGAATAAATCCCTCCCTTCCTTCAGAATAAAAAATATTATTTATTCTAACTGGGTATAGAAAAGAAAACTTCAGATCTAACATTAATATTTTTTTTATTCTTCTTAAATGATATATCACTGTAATATACAAGCTGTAATTAAATACAGCAGATACTTTTTAAATTCAACACAATTGGCTTGTGTTTTTGGAATACTTTTGTTAAATTTTCTACAAAGAAAATACTTGGCCAATTTTTTTTTGTATAATTAACTGAGTAATACACAAAACAGTTAACGAAATAACAGATCGCGGTACAGATTGGGCTTGACGATTTAAATAAGAGATTACTAAAATTCCTACCGCAATTTTTGCTTAATGTACACACCTATTTGAGAGTGGAAATATATTGTCTTACTTGTACGAATCTGTACTTGGAAACTAATATTGTCCGTGGACTAGATCGTACAAGTACAATTTAACATTTTAATCTGTTACGAAACGTACGATACTTTTTCTTTTCGTCGCGAACGTTTCGTAATGCCCATTATGTCGAAAAATATGAATGTATTTATTTTAATATTTACTGCGATTAAAAGAGAATATCTTCATCGCCCTCTTCTAGCATATTGGCAGCTTCCTCGTGTTTCCCGGCGGCTATCATCTCCAATCTGTGAGCCTCGGTCTACATTAAATAAAAAGAAATATTTTCAATTATTGAAAGAAGATTTAGGAAAGTTAGTTTAAGGATGTATTTGACGTTAATCACCTTTGCTTTTGCTATCTTCTTTTTGTCCTGAATTTTCTTTAATCGATAGAATTCTTCTCTCTCCAACTCGTCCAACTCCGAAATAATATAGGCAAGAGTTCTCTCGATTCTTGGAATGATAACGTGTTCGATGGCATTGACACGACGATTCGTGATCTTGATGACTTCATCTAAAGTCACGAAACTTGTTTGTAACGAAGCTAATTCTACTAAAAGCTTCACTGCTCGTTGATAGTTTTTCTTCAATTTGGCCAATTGCTGGCCTCCTCGAGCCAAACCAGCCAGCTCGTATGTATCAGTACCATCTTGATAGGATTCAAATACTGGAAGATTCACACCAGCAACGTTATCTTTCTTGGAACGTATTTTAATTTGTGCTTTCGTTACATTCTGTAGAACGACTTGGTTGAAGTCTCCAGTTGCGAATTTTGCCTCAGCGAGGGAGAAAGCTGCTTCTTTCATTACTTCCCCCATTAGAGTTTTTGTCTGAAAGCAAATTAACGAATCAAAATTTATATTAAGCCTTTAATTAATATTAATCCACTTTTTAATTATCATTGAGAATTGTCTATCTGCTTTTAACTAACATAAATCTTTAAGGATTAAAACACTTATTCGGCTTAAGTTTATTAATTTAAGCTTATTTTAGTGGTGTTTATACTCACTTCGATGATTTTTCCTAAAATCATCCTGAATCGCATTTGTAATGCATCTGCTTTCTTTTTAAGCAATCCGTGACCTTTTTGTGCTCCAGCCAAACGCGACTTCATTAACATCTGGGCTCTAAAATTAAAAATACTCATAAATTACAAGAAATAATATTGAAGTTTATGAAAGCAATAATAATAATTAAGCTGACCAGCATAATAATAATAATAGTAATCGTGTTATGAAAAAATTAACTGGAACATAATAAAACATGTCTTGAGATCTTTAGATATGTATATATATATGTTTGATAAATTTTCTATTCTAATTTTGACACAACCTTTTTTTAATTTCTGATAAATATTACTAAAAACATGACGCCGTAAACTATCAATAAAAAATTAAAAATTCACTTTTGATTTCACATTTGAAATATTTATACAAAGGCCTAACACTTTGAAAATTTGTCATTCAGACTATAAAAAATTCCTTAAAAGTCGGAAAACACTTTGAAAATTATGATTTATTCTGGAAAATACAATATTAGTATTGACGTTTTCAAGGTAGGGTGACACCCATTTTTTACACGTGATTTTTTAACCAGAGATTTCATATAGACAAGAAATAGAGTTAGATTAGACATTAGGAAAGGCTTTAAGCGTTATTTATATAGATTATTTGAACATAAATAATATAAAACTTACCCCCGAGAGGGGAAAATTGGAAGCCTATCTTTTCCAGACATGTTTTTTCACAAAAGCAAGCAGACAGAAAATGTGATTGATCAGCTGACTTTGACAGTGGGAATGTGGACTGAAGTTTATGATCCATGACGAACGGAACAGTGGAACGAACCGAACCGGTGCGCACGCTGCATCGGGTAAAATTGAAAAGTACTATGTCTTCTAGAGTTCATTCTTAGTCGGTTATATTACTTCGAGAACGGTAACGAGAATGAGAATATAACCGAGACTTAAATTCTTTAAGAATTTATGAGAACTTATAATTTTAGAGATTTTTATGACAAGGGAGATAATTATTGATTAATTAACCGATAAAGTGTAATAAACTGTTTTTTGTACTTCTATTACTTATTATTGAGCTTTACACAAGTTGTAAATGAAAAAACTGTCACAAATGTATGCAGAGCATAGGTTATGTTAGATACTAACATAACCTATAAAGTGACGTTTATTATAAGATGAATTTTGTGACTTTAGTTAACTAGTAAGCTGTTGTTTTGCATATTTTACTTTCCTAAATATACCTTAGCTAATAAGTGACTAAAATTTAACCATGCAAATAATGTAAACAACAATTTTTCTAAAAATCATAAATTCTTAAATTCTCATAAATTCTGTCATATTCTCGGTCATATAACCTGGATTTAAGTTCTCGAGAATTTAAGAACTCTAATCTTGTTATCTTGATTTCCTCATTTTGCGCAAAAAGTATCAAAACTAAATATTTTTTCGCTCTGTACACAGTTTTAGATTCGAGAAAAGATTTGCGCTATAGAGCGAAAAAATATTTATTTATAATTTTCGTTGAGTAAAATGGAGAAGGGAATTTTGACCTTCACACTGAAGTCGAACGCCCTTATAGGACATTTATTTCCAGTAAGGGATTTGTTGAGAATATATTTCACTTTGAAGAATTTTAAAGAATTTTTAAAGATATAATCAGACTTTATGGGATTTTGAATATTTTAAGTAATTTTAAGCGTTATAACGATAGGTTATGGAATTTTAAGAAATTTTAAGATATTGTATGGAGTATTAAGTAATTTTAAAGACTTTTAATGGATTCAAGGGACTTCATGGAATTTTAAATACTTGTAAGATATTTTACGGAATGTTAACTTATTTTAAGGACTTTCAAGGTATATTACGAGATTTAATTGGATTTTCATGAATTTTAAGAGATTTCATGACATTTCATGTAATTTTAAATAATTTTAATGTATTTTACGATATTTTATGGGATATTTAGTGATTTTAAAGACTTTTAAAAAATTCAAGGGTTTTTACGAAATTTCAGTAGATTTTCAGTAATTCTAAGAGATTTAATCAGATATAATGGGATTGTGAGTAATTTTAAGAAATATCATAAGTGCTAGTGTAATATAAAAAAAGGGAACAGTAGAATGTTAGAATCAAACGATAGTCATTTAAAAAAAAAATTCTATATGGCATCTGTCATGATCTGTCAGCACAAATAAATTTGGAAAATGCCTATCAAAATTATTAATTACAATTATTAAAAATCTAAGAGTATTTCTAAAGTTACCTTAATGACTCTCTACTATTACGCCGATTCCAATGAATCATTTAAAGAACTAAAAGAGTTTTTCAAAACTCATTTAACAAATGAAGATCGATATTTTTGTGTGCACGAGAGCAAGTCAAAGAACACGATCAGGATCGACGTGAGTGCAGTAAAAACTTCTGAAAAAAGTGTCTGGCAACCAGGAATCGTGAGACAAGCTTGTGATGATATTTTAATGTGAATGAACATTGGCTATCTAAGTAATATACGTGTGAAAGAAAGGTTGATTTATTTTTTTAGACGTTTCATACTTTTGACATTAGAGGCTTAAATAAACGTAAAGATAATTCGTATTTTAGTGACTTATCATCAGTTTGAAGCATGAATGTAAAGGAATCCTCAATTTTGAAAGAATTTCTCCTCAACCCAGCCCTTGAAGAGGCACTTCAGATTTTATTTAGACCCTATGTTTCGTCAGAAGTTGCTGATGAAACGAATTCGAATATAAGAATTCGTTCTTGGAAAAATGAAGGAGCGTACTGGACAAACCAGGAAGAGCGACTCGAAAAGTCCGGAAAGGATTTTTTCATGAAAATGGCAATGATCGCTTGGGATTTTCTCAACGTTTCTAACGTTTTTCAAAAGTCATTAAAAAAACTTTAGATCATTTTAATTTTTTTATATAGATAAACTTTAGAAATACTTTTAGATTTAATCTGATCAAGATAACCATCGATTACGAGAAACACATAACTTGTACGCTTTTTTATCCAAACCTCATTTTGAATGTATTTAAAAATACTCTTCAGATTCAATTTACACAAAACTTTAATACAATTTAGACTGTCCACTTTTTAAAACTTGTCTCACGTTTAAATTTATTCTAGCTTCTCTGATGTAAGATTTCGCTTTGCACCAATCTTCCTCATTTATTCTAGAGTCTGGATCAGAATTCTCATTGTATTCCCGGGGTTGAAACTCTGCTGGCAGAATTTTAGGAACACCGTGGTAACTTAGTCGAGACTTTTTTGACATGACGACGATGTCTCCACTGCGTAAAAATAACGCTTCCGCAGGATCTTCTTGAGAAAGTCCACCAATTAGGAAAATAGCCGTTTGTCCGAAGCTGATTGAAAATAGAGGAGCTTCCACATTTATTTCTGAATGATCCGTATGGCCTGCCAAAGTAGAATTCATTCTGTAGTAGTTGACAATAGCTGCTTCTGCTTTAAATTCATTAAAGTCTAAAGCTTTAGCTAGCAACTCCGTCAAGTCTGAGAGGTCTTTAGACATTTCTGTTTTCGAATCTTCTGAGTAGTGTTTTGTGTCCCAATTGTGGTGATATCCTTGTGTTGCCCATCGAAGTTTCGGCAAAAGATTTTGCCCTCTGTCTGGTTTTCTGATTTAGGAAAAATGTTTTTTTAGACAGTTGCTTTTATCAAAATGTATCTTACTTATTTGTCTTGTTATATATTAATTCATTCTTACTCAAAACAGGCTTCCCACCAAGTTTCATTATCATCAAGTAAAGAATGAGCATCCAGATTTAATTTATTAGGTTTTCTCGAGAAATCTTTGATACATTTCAGAATCCAATAGCGTTGACCATGATCAGTGAAAGGATTTGCGATATAAATTAGCCCTGGAAAAAAGATTTTGATACAGTAGACTGAAAATTAAAACATCCGAATGCAAATTGAAATCCAGTAAAGTAACAATTTACGAATAATCTTTGATAATTAAAATTTGGATTAGATTATATTATGCCAAATACTATAAACAATACATCTGTTCCAATAAACAGCACAGCTGTATTTTTAGAGATGATATTTTTTAATTATTGATAATAGAAATTTACATACCTGGAACAGCTAGTAATTCGTAAATATCCCATTCATTTAATGGTTTTAATCCCAATTTTTCTATATTATATTCTTTATTTACATCAGTAATGGATATAGTTCTAACCTAAATAAAAAATATCATTAAATAATCAAAAACAATAAGAGATAGCAGCAGAGTTTACAGATTACGTACTCTAGAAAAATCCGGGTTATTAAAATCAATTACATTTTTGAGATCAGGTGGTGGATTTCGTGATTTATAATATTTAAAACTGTTTTTAAACATTTTCGTATTGAACCAAGGAGGTCGCCATTTTCATTTGTAGTGCGTCGTAGTCAGCAGTACCAACTGCTCGGCACATCGTACCACAAATTTCAAATTAGAGCGGGAAATTTTCGTTGCGTCTCAGACGTCAAAAATATTAAATTTGAAATATGTAATTTAATACAACAAAGTTTTTTTTATAATTCTAGTATAATTAATTAAGGGAATCAACATTTTATTTTATGATATTATAGTATTCTATTATCAGAGCAAATATTTCATTTGAGAAGCTAGATAAAATTTCAAAATAAATTCCCTTATTACAACTTCAATTTTTATATTTAAAATGTGCTATTAATATTTTTGGTAGTGAAACTTGCAGCCATAAAAGTTTTATATTAAAAAATCCCTGCCAGAAGCAGATAGATCTAAATTTTATTTATTTGTATCCTTTTAAATTTTTTGAATCTTTCGAATCTCTATCAGTGGTGTAGCAATCGAGATGGGTTTTGACGGAGGGGCAATATAGTAATTTTGCCTCTCATTGTCATTTTTGTTGTGCAAAAATATATTTTATTTATTTATTTATTTATAAAAAGCTATTTTGGATAAAAATTTGGAGTATTTTCAAAATTTTTGAAATCAATTTTTTCTAATTTACAAATTTTATGTACGGATATTTGTAGTACTCAAAAAGTCAAAAAATGTTTCCATATGATTTTTTTTTATAAAAAAAATTGTCAAACTTATGAAGTATTTCGAAAATTCAAAAATTTTAAGAGATTTTAAAAACTTTAAAGGTATCTGAAAGGATTCAAAAAAATTTCATTGGATTTTAGATATTTTGGGTTTCAGTGGGATGTAATGGGACTTTAAATAATTTTAAGGAATTTAAATGGATTTTACAAATTTATTGAGATTCCAAAAATTAGACTAGGAACAACAAATTTTTATATGTATTTAAAAAATTAAAATCTCTGGATTATTTTGTACACTTTTGCAATCCCTTAATTTTAAATAATTTTAAATAATTTGAAAAACTTTTAGACATTTTACGAAATTTCATTGAATTTTAAGGTACGTTAAGAGATTTAATGATATTTCACGAAATCTTGAAAAATGTTAAGGAATTGTAAAGGGTTTTACGAAATTGCATGAAATTTTAAGTATACAATTTTCAGAGAAAATACACTCATCTCCCGATCGAGGGCACTTTTCATGGCTGATTCTACGTCCCCCTCGAGCGTCCCTCGACACCCATCACTGAAGTGCCGGCGCTCGAAGTGACCTTGAAATCAGTACCGTAATGCGTAGCCTGCGTCGTATAGGAATTACCGAATCTTAAAGTCTACATACATTCGGTCCTGAGTGGTGACGTCAGAGTGCTCGCTCGAACTATTTTAATCCCATCCGTTAAAGTTCTTAAATTCTCGAGAACTTAAATCCAGGTTATATGACCGAGAATATGACAGAATTTATGAGAATTTAAAAGAATTTAAGAGAATTTAAGAATTTATGATATTTAGAAAAATCACTGATCTCTATAATAACTGGATAGCGCTTGGAACACAATTTTTGTGACTTATAGAACGCAATTTTGTTTTGGAAATATGTGCTCTTTGGGAAACTTCGTGGCTTGTTTCGGCAACATTCGGTTCTTCGCGCTAAAATTTAAATTACGAAAGTTACATTGATTCTCGACTATCGAACCGAATGTTGCCGAAACAAGCCACGAAGTTTCCCGAAGTGCACAAATTTCCAAAACAAAATGGCGTTCAGGCCTTCAATTAGTCACATTTTTACACGGCATCCGCTATCCAGTTATTATATAGATCAGTCAGAAAAATTGTTATTGTTTACATTATTTACATGGTTAAATTTTAGTCACTTATTAGCTAAGGCATATTTAGGAGTGTAAAATATGCAAAACAATAGCTTACTAGTTAACTAAAGCCACAAAATTCATCTTATAATAAACATCACTTTATAGGTTATGTTAGTCCTAACATAACCTAGCCTCTGCATACATTTGTGACAGTTTTTTCATTTACAACTTGTGTGAAGCTCAATAATAAGTAATAGAAGTACAAAAAACAGTTTATTACACTTTATCGGTTAATTAATCAATAATTATCTCCCTTGTCATAAAAATCTCTAAAATTATAAGTTCTCATAAATTCTTAGAGAATTTAAATCTCGGTTATATTCTTATTCTCGTTACCGTTCTCGAAGTATTATAACCGACTAAGAACTCTAGATCGAGGGCACTCGACCCCCGAGCGGTGCCCTCGATCGGGAGATGAGTGTAAGTTATTTTAACGACTTAAAGGATTTCAAGGGATTTATGAGATTTCATTGATTTTTCAGGAATTTCAAGGGATTTCATGGGATTTTAAGTAATTTTAAGAAATATCAAGTGAATTTACAAAATTTAAAGAAATTTCACAAAACTTTGAAGGATAATAAAAGACATCTTAAGGGCATGTGTTACTTACCATATGCGCAAGTTTAAATAACCCAGGTTTTTTTCTACAATTTTTACATTTTCAAAAAACTTTTAGTCAACATTCGTCCGTGTTCACGTTCTTGACGGATGTTGACTATAATTTTTTTGAAAATGTAAAAATTGTAGAAAAAAAAACCCGGATTATTTAAATTTGCTCATATGGTAAGTAACACATGCTCTTAAGAAATTTTATAAAACTGATGAACCTTTCTGAAATTAGGTAAAGAGTTACAAGATTTTATATTTCAAGAATTAAAAATTATCAATTATTTCTTCTACTAAATGAATTTTCATATCGAATTCTTAAAAAAAAAATTTTGAAATTGAATAAAGTTAAGGCCTTTCCCACAAGAGAAATGTACTAAAAATTGGTTTTGTTCATTTTGCTTTGAAAGTATTAATTTTATTGGAAAATTTTATAAAAAAAGTTTCTATATCTCTGTGAAGTTTGAGCTAAATTGTCAACACTTCAATGCAGATCAATTATGTAAAATTTAATCTATATTGAAATGTTGACAATTGTATGTCAAGGAAGGGATTAAATTGACTGCAATTTTCACGATCGCCTTAGAGAATTAAGTAGAATTACACTCATCTCGCGATGGACAGCACGGCGATCGACGGCACTTTTTACGCCCGAGCGTCCCTTGAGAATCTACACTGAAGTGCCGGCGCTCGAAACTCAGCGCCGTACTGCGTAGCATGCGTAGTATAGAAATTAGCGAATCTTAAAGTCTACATATATATTCGGTCCTGAGTGGTGACGTCAGAGTGCTCGCTCGAGTTATTATAATCTCGACCGATCGACGGCACACAAGACCCGAGCGGTGTCGTCGATCGCGAGATGAATGTAATTTGACTTCAAATCTATAAATCTCGTTCAAATTAGAATGTGCCCATTTTTGGCAGAATTAAATTGACTTCAAATCTATCACGTTCATGAGAATTAGAAAGTATACATTTTTTCTCGCGGGATTTAACAGAATGGAAACGAGAACAAACTTATATCGGTATAATTAATTGAAATGCTTTGTTTAAAAACGACATTGCTTTGGATTAAAAAAGTAGAAAAATCTCCCATACTCCGACTACTTCCTATTCAGTTTAATCCACTCCTTTTTACCGCACTCAGAAAAAAGTTTGTTTAAATCAAACAAATTATCACTTTGATATGGGGTCAATCATAGGTTTGTTTGATCCAAATAAATTTTTTATTTGTTTTTATTTATTTCAATTAAAAAAATTTTGTTTCATTTAAATAAATTTTTTGTTTAAATTAAATAAATTTCTTGTTTGATAGATGAAAAAAAAATAAATGAATAATTTTTTTCCAAAAAAAAAAAAAACAAAAAAAGAAAAAATGAAATCGATCTATATTATAGTTTCATTTATCTAATACATACTCTATAACTAATGAAAAATTGGTTTCTTTGATATTGCGAAATTCGCGGCGACCAGGACTCGAACACAAGACGCGCTGGAATAGTGGAATTAAAACTCGACACTCTACTTTTTTTTTTTTTTTTTTTTAGAACAAAGTTTATTTTATATTTACATATATTTATTTATTGTAGGATATAATAACTTATTTTAAAAACCCATAACCTTTTTGTACTTTTTGTACTTGTATTCTGTGTGATTGTATTTAAATTTCTTACAGATTTGTCTAGTATACTTTTTGGTTTTTGGTACTTTTCTGAAAATTATAAGCTTAATTTAGGTAAGGATCAGCGTCAATTTTATTTTCCTTCTTAAAAAATAGAAAAATGAAACATTTAAAAACTATTCTAGTCTAATTTCTTTGTTTGGAAGTTTTTTATTTGTGTTGACTTTTTATCAACATTTAAACTATATATTTGTATCTGGAATTTTATAGTCTTTGTGCAACCACCAATAATAATCTGTGTTTTTTTATATATTTATATTCTATATCTCTTTTTGGAATTGCTTTAGAAAATCTAATTTGTTTTTCAGTGTTATATATATCTATGTACGGTTCGTAAGCAATTTTTTCGTTATAAGCGACTTGATACTCTACCCACTATGCCACAGAGGCTGATCAGAAATTGTTACGAATCGGGTGTATTTGAAGACAAACAAGTTTTTGACACTTATTTTTTCACATCTCTAAAAGTTTATTCACATTATATCTTTTATTTGAATGAAACAAATACTTTGTTTAAAATAAAAATATATACTTGACATATTATTTGTTTCAAATTAAACAAATTTTTTTGTTTAATTTAAACAAACTTTTTTCTGAATGCAGGGATGCAAATTTTCATCGTGTATACGTTTGTGTCGTAGCGTGCTAATTAGGACCAATCAGTAATAAATTACTGTTGCCGAATACAGACACTTTAGATCCTAATCAAAACCACATAAGAAATTAATACGCACCCAGTGAAACCAATTAGAAACCGAATAGAAAAACCGATTAGGTGCCAATTACCCAAGTGCGAAATCGCAAACGGCCAAACGTTGGCACAGTACTGGCAACGATACTGCCGAGATTCGGCCGCCAGCACTGCCGGTTCTTGGCTGCCGTTACTTGTCCGTCACTGGCCCATTACACTTAGAAGTAACAATAAAAAAATAAAAATCAATGTTATATTAATTAAGGACATGATTTATACGTAGATATATTATGAATATTACTTATAAATAATCGATATTCGTAAATTTTAACGCATATATTACAAATAAAATTTCGCACGCAATGCGGGGGGAATCGAACGTGGGACCTACGGAACGCGAGCCCAGCTCCCTAACCATTACCCTAAACTTCGAGATGGTGGTCCTACATTTTTTCCACGGTATACTCATTCACACATAAAAATTAAATTTTTTCGAGATAATTTAATTAAAAACGCATTTGAGTTAACATTAAATAAAATATGTTCCTATTTTTAATCTTCACTTTTATCAGAGAGTAAAAGTACTGATGAAAATTATATTGTAGTAATGATTGATATAATAGGACTAGCAAAGTTCTATTTCATAAAACACTTTTAATTAAATTATTTAATTTAAAATGTTCGAAAGTATTTTATAGTATCTGTGAAATCCTTGAAATCCTTTGAACTTCTTTAAAGTACCAGTAAAGTGCCACCGCTAGACCGAAATCTGGTATTTAAACTTCTAATATATGGTTTGCCGGAGTAATTTCGACTTTCGGCCCAATAAAGTGCCATGACAGGGCCAGATTATGCCATTTTGACTTTCAATACGGTTTGCCGGAGTAATGCCGACTTTCGGCCCAGTAAAGTGCCATCGCTGGGCCAAGCATCGGCAGAAGCTTGACAAATTTGAAATGCCAATGTACTGTGCCAGTACTGGGACAAAACTGGGTCGATTTAATTGCAGTTATTGGTCCAGTAACATTGGCCGACACTTGGTTGTCAAGATTGATTCAGTATTGGGCCGTGTAGTCAGTATCGGCAATTCGCACTTGGGTTAGGACCAATCAGTAATAAATTACCATTTCCGAATTCAAACACTTTAGATCCTAATCAAAACCACATAAGAATTTAATATGCACCTAATAAATGCGATGAGAAACCGAATAGAAAGGGGATCAAGCCTAATAAGATCCAATTAGAAAGTTTTTATTTACCGTATATAACCATATAGGATCCGGGAACAAAACCCGCTTTAAAACCTAATAGAAACTATAGTAGAAACCACGACTTATTAGGTTTCTATTGTGATTCTATTAGGTATTTATACTAGGGTTATTTAGCTTATAATTGTAATTTGCTTTAATTTTTTTGAATTTTCGAAATGTTACAAGTCTGACAATTTTTGTTTTATTGAAAAAAGTCATAATGTAAATTGTTCGACTACTTATGTATTACAAATATCCGTAAACAGAATTTCTAAAGTAAAAAAAATTGATTTCAAAAATGTTTAAAATGAAATTTTTTAAAAATTTTTATCAAAAATGGCTGGTCAACGAACTTTACCTTCATTTTAGGACACTAAAATGAAACCCAAGTTAAAATTCCTGAGAATCTCTAAAAATTCCTAAACACCTCTTAGAATTTCTTAACATTTAAAATCTTTTAAATGCTTTTAAAATGCAACAAAATATTTTAAAAATTATAGAGAAACAAATAAAATTATCTAACATTAAAATCCTTAAAACCCCATAAAATACTCTAAAACTCATAGAACTCTCTTGAAATCATGTAAAATTCGTGAAAACTTCTTAAATTTCTTAGAAACTGCTTGAAATTCTTTAAATTATACGATAAAACTTAAAGTCCATAGACGTCCTTTAAAATCTTAAAGGATGTTAAAGGAATTTTGAGATATTGTATGGGAATTTTATGAAATTTCATGGGATTTTCAGGAATTTTAAGAGATTTCATGAAATTTTATAGGATTTCAAATAACTTTAAGGGATTTGTCCATATTGTATGAAATTTCAATTAATTCTAAGGGATTTTACGATATTTTATGGGATATTAAGTAATTTTAAAAACTTTGAATGGATCCAATAGATTTTACAAAATTTCTGTGGATTTTAAAAAATTTTATGATCGAAATTTAGGAGATCGACTTTATAGGACTTTCAGTAGTTTTAAGTAATTTTAAGAAATATCAAGTGAATTTACGAAATTTAAAGGAATTTCACCAAACTTTGAAAGATGATATAAGACATTTTAAGGAATTTTATAAAACTCATGAAGATTTCTATAAAATTAGATAAAGAATTGCAAGATTTTATATTTCAAGAATTAATAATTCTCAATTATTTTGTCTACTAGCAAAAGGTGTGCAAAAATGAGCAACTATATAAAAAATAAACCAATAAAAAAATGTCGTCTGATTAGACGTCTGAAACTTCAATCCAATTGAAATCCCTTATAAAATTTTTGCTAATAGTATATGCATAAGTTTAATAAAATTAAAATGATTTTTGGAACTTTTTTTTCATATTCTTAATTACATAAATTAAAAAAAAAAGTTCATCAGACTAGATGTCAGCAACTTTAACTCAATTTGAATTACAATACAATCTGATACGCAATTGGGTTGTAATGTAATATAGCATGACAATTAATACCCGTGTAGAAATTTCGATAAGGGTCTACTGTGGGCCTCACTAGTTTTCCCTTCTTTTAGTCGGATGCTAACGGGGAAAACTAATCGGTGCCCCAGCTAGATCGTAATACTTTTGTCAGTTATGCCCCGACTAGATGTTCTAGTAGGGGCCTGGTGGGAATCGCCCTTCCGCAACCCTATCAAAGAAAGGGCTCTGCCGTGTAAACATTTTCCTATCTTTCCCCATTTAAAGTAGGATTCTAGCGTGGCCGGGACTAGAAGTTCTAGTCTAGAAAAAACATCTAGTCGGGTCATAACTGGCAAAAGTGTTACGATCTAGCTTGGACCCAGACTAGTTTTCCCCATCAGGAACTCAACTAGTTTTCCCCATTAGTTTGCCCCGACTAAAAAATGTAAAACTAGTGATGCTCCCACAGGACCCCTATCGAAATTTCTACACGGGTGAGACGATTTCAAGTAGAAATGCTCAAAATTCGTAAGAAATTTCCCACTAGCGCCAGACAGGATTGTGATTAGTTTTTTCTAGACTATAGAACTTCTAGTCCGGGAAAAACGCTAGAAAACTACTTTAAATGGGCAAAGATAGGGAAATTTTTACACGGGTATGTCATTATAGATATATGTATGCCATCCTTAGTTTTGAAAAGAAAAGGCCTATGACAAACTTAATAATATATAGGGTGGAAGTCGACTTGCCGCGCTATTAATTTACAATTGAGCTTTCAAAAAGCCTTGAAGTCGATCGACGTTCGGTGCGGCGGCGTGCCTCTTTTTTCTCTTATAAATGAAATCATACAGATTCATGACAGCGTCATTATATGAAAATCACGCGCTAAAATTACTCACAGAAGATTAGCTGTCGAGGGATGGGCCTAAAACATGCAAGCAACATACATACATACATTTTTCCCGAAGCAAATTGCTCGGCCATCGGTCATAGAATGTGTAAAACAATATATAATGATAATATTGATTATAACCGTCAATCAAGAAATCACTATAAACGTTACAGAGAATTTTATATATATTAAAAGTTTTCCAATATATAAATGTGTTTATATCTCCGCGATTTTATTTTTATAAGGTGTAAATTGGAAACGATTATGGCAAGCTGATAAAATTCCAGGGACAAAGTTCCTGATTTGAGATTAGATTTCGAGCAATAGTTTGCCTTTAACCTAATTCTGTCTTGTAGTAACTCAGCAAGTGCTATTTAAAGTGAAAAATATAATAATGACGATAATAAAAAATAATATAAAAAAGTTGCCGATTTAAACCTTTTTTTTAAACATTAAAGCTTATAAAATTTCGCATAAAACAGTCGATCCATATTTAAAAAATTTTTTTTTTCTATTTATTAACAAAAATGAAAAAAAATTTTATTTTTTGAACACCGAGTTTCGAGAAATACTTAGATTCAATCCAAAATAGCTAGAATCAATGAATCACTATCCAGGAAAGTTTTCCAATAGCTTAGCTATTGTTTAAAAATGTATTGAACTTGTTATAAACAAATAAGTGAGTGAAAGTGTATTCATGGGGATTGACAGTGATTCGTCAATTAATTCGCACTAAATATGAGTCATTTATAGACAGAAACCGATTTTTAACTAAATTCATGAAAGACAATGAATAATTTGTTATTTTATAAACAATTGGTCATATCAGATATTTATGATGACAAAAATAAAGTTTTTTCTACTGAATCGGCCAAAAATTATAGACAAATGTCACTTACCCGATTTAGACATTTAATAACAATTGATAATTGTTTAAATAAATTTATTTAACAAATGTACTTTTTCTTTGAATAAGTTCCTTCAAATCCGTTGAAATTTGTTAAAAATAAAATTCCTTAAAATCTTGTGACATCTTTGAAAAAACGTTTTGATATTTAACTCTTTTGAAAATCCCTTTAAATTTTTTAAATCAATCAAAATCTCTTTGCATCCCTTGAAATTTCTTAAATGCATTAAAAATCTTTTGCGATCCTTTAGTCTTTAAAATTCCTTTAAAATAGAAAATTTTTTTTAAAATTAATTAATCAAAATTAATTAATTATTTTTAAAAATGTAAATAAAATAAAATTATAATAATTTTAAACATTATTATAATATTATTATTTAATTATTATGTTTTTAAAATTAATTAATTAATTAATCATATAATTATTATTATTTATTGATTTAATTTAATTTTTTTAATTTTCTTTAAAATTCTACGAAATCTCTATATCGGGTAATACAGAGGAATTAAGATTTTTCGAGTTCAACGTAAAAATGACCTTTTTTTATCTAATTTAATAAAATTTGATTTTTCCTCCAAGCTTTTATGCGTAAGTAGGGGATAATAGAATTTGGAATTTAATTCCCTTCAGTTCTCACAGCGGCCAATTGATTTAATTCTTTCTAGTGCCTTCTTAAATTATGTATATTAAATTGATTTTAATTTCATAATGTAGCATATATATTTTTAATTTATCTAGTTCGTCCGGAAATCTTTAAAAACTATCTTTATTGGATTGTTTTGATTTCCATAAATTTAAAAGTAGGACATCTTTGAGATGCATCTAGCTCTCTCTAATACCTTGAGAAAATACCGATATCAAATTATTTTTAATCCTTTTCTCTGAAATATAACTTTGAAAGTTTAAATTCTCCTAGATCCTGAACATATATAATATAATTAATATATTTAAATTAAATTAGTGCATTTTGTAAATAATAATATATATTAATATAAATAATGATTATATTATTTTATTTTCAAATATAACATCTTCCTATTTCTATTTTTTTGCAAGTTTAAATTTTCTAATTCCCTTCAGTAAACAGTTCGGTGCAATTTTGACGCTTATTGGTAGGAATTCATTGAATTTATTAAATTTATTTATTGGTCTCTCTAGGTATTCTACCATTTTTCAATTTCGGTCATTGCCGTTTATATTCTGCAAACGAGGTCATTTATTGAATTTATTTAATTCCTTCTAATCAGTTCACAAAATATGTGTAATAAATTATTTTATTTCCTTCATGTGAAATATATAAGTTGTGCAATTTCAATTCTAATCAATCCAAGTCTGCCTCTCTCTCTCTCTCTCTCTCTCTCTCTCTCTCTCTCTATTTAGAATTAAAATAATTTTAATTTACATATTTGAATAGATTTCATCAGTAAGACTGTAATAATATATTCTTCTCAATATTAGTTGTGATTACTGCATTTTTTAACACTTTTAAATATATTATTAAAATATAAATAAATATGAAGAATATTTTTTACTGTATAAGTTAGAAAACTTAAAAATTAAAATAATTAAAAATTAAAAAATAGGTATATGTATTGTTATTTATTTATTTGATTAATTCTAGTAATTTTATTTTTATTTTATTATATGTATTATTTTTAGTTAAAAAAATATTTCTCCATAAAATAGAATTGGGAAAATCAGGAATAGGTACAGAAATAAATATTATTATTACAATATTGATGATTTTCCCACAATGATTTACATATAATCGCGACAATATTACAGGAAGAAAAAATAATTTCCTAACATTTTTTGCTATAATGATTTTCTTATATAAAACCGAGAAAATTGTAGGAAAAAATAATTATAGAAATAAATAATACTGAAATTTCATGATTTTTCTATAATGATTTTACTATGATTTTTCCATAATCATGATAAAATTATAGTACAATAATTTTCGGAATAACTAATACCAATAAGCATAACGATTTGACCATAATTTCTATATCTATTTCAATCAGTGAGATTGTGTAGTGTATCAGTGAAAATCCTCACTGATAAAATCAACGATTTTGTATCTATAAAGATTTTCCTATAATTATTTTTCTATATTTTGTCTGTAATAAGTTTCCTGTAATTATTTTCGATTAAAAAAATAAATTATTTTCCTATAATGAATTCCCCAGCGGCGGATCCAGACATGGGCTTTGGGGGGGGGGAGTATGAAATAATTACCTTTCCCCTTCCATTCTCAAGCGATGAGGTTAATAATAATTAAAAAATTATTTTATTTCATTATAAATTATTTGAATACTTCATTTATTAATTATATAAACATTATTAACAAATGTTTAAATAGGAAACAAATTTTTGTATTTACAAATCTGTTATCGATAAAAATTAACACATCATAATACCGTTACTCCCTCCAAAAAGTAACACATTACCGTTAATTATAATGATACTTTCTCAAAATAGTAATTCATATACTCCCAAACACAGAATCTCTGATGCCCTTGATAATGAATCTGCACAGTTTACAATCTATACTTTTTGAGACACGCACATACGTGCATTCTCTCACGCAGTCTTTCTTTTTATTTTTTAAATTTATCTACGTCACGAAGTTTGATTAATATAGTTGAATCGAATATGACGCCCATACTTTTCGTATTTTACACGACGAGTGCGCAGCCGCACTCTACGAAACGAGATAGAGATCTTTTGCTGCATGCCACTGTCCAGTGGCTTTCAGAAACAGTCAGTCATTTTTCAAATGAAAAAACCATTGTTAACAAGATTAACAATTAATATTTTACAAATATATCCAACTTTGAAATTAAACAAATTTAAATAGATATCCGCAATAAAACTGAATACCGGCAATTTGGAGCGCGCATCGCCTGACAGTTTGATGTCAACAAATACATATCGCGTTTGTGAAGTCGCACCCAGCGAAAACTTCCAACTTCCACCTCTACGCTTCCACCGTTACAATGGCGATGAACCAATCAGAAATCAGCGTCACGTCATCAGCGACCAATCGCGTTGCGCGGCAGTGACGACAGGAGCTAAAAATAGCTCGTATATATCTAGGCCGGTTGCGGCTGTGAATTATCCACAGTCGCGCGCCGGCAGCCGACCAAAGAAGAAATCAGAGTCTTGTTGTACGAGTCAATTTTTTCATTTAAAGGTAGGCGGCGAATAAAGCATGCTTTAATACGCTTCTAATGTCAATGACGATCACGCGAGTTCGACACGTCGCACGTGCAGTTCCATTCATGCACGAATTTAATTATGGATATTAAGTGATAATTGTTGCATCGACTGTGTAATCAAAATTTGGAATTGGAATTACAAGTGCGCGTCCAATTAGCACCTGAGTACACGATTCAGCCTGAAATGTCACGTGGTAACGCACATGGAGTCTTGTCAATTAAAACACTACACTTCAGTCTTTAATATCCAGATAATTATTTAATTAATATCACTTTTTAGTGATTCTGGATTGTTATTATGGGAACCAAATTAAGGGGATAACTAGTGAAAGCTTCGAATTGAAATTCATTTCGATTCAGTTACCGAAATTTTTTAATTATTCTCCAATTTTTATCTAAATCAAACAGTTTCGCTTCGAACCAATTTAAAGGAAGTTTCCAATCCGCATTATCCGAAGATCTTTGAAAATCAATCCGAATGAATAAAAAAAAAATCCGGTCAATCCGAATTTTTTGGAATCATTCGGATTGATTCGTATAGACTGGATTTATTTGAATTGAAATTCGCGATTGTCCAGATTATTATCTGTATATTATTATATTGTTATTATATTATTATAGGAACCAAATTAAGCGGACTCCTAGTGAAAGCTTCGAATTGAAATTCATTTCGAATTATTCCGGAATTTTTATCCGAACCAAACTGTTTCATTCCTATCTAATTTGAAGGAAGTTTTCAATCCGAAGACCTTTAAAAATTAACCCAAATTAATCCGAATTTATCAGAATAATTCGGATTGAAATTTCAGATTAATTCGGATTAAAGGTTCGGATTGCTTTTAAATGGGCTTCTAATTAATTCGAATTGACGGATTCATTCGGATCAGATCGGAATGAAACTGTTCGGTTCGGATACAAATTCTGGATTCATTCAGATTGAAAGTCATTTAACAGCAATCCAGATTGATTCGGATTTATTCCGATTGAAATTTCGGATTAATTCCGATTGGCTGATTCATTCGGATTGCCTTTGAATTGGCTTCGGATTAATTCGGATACAAATTTCGGAATGAATTTAAATACGAAGCTTTCATTATTAGGGGTTTTTTATTGTATTTTTTTTTTACATTTCAGTCAATTCGAGTAAATAATATAAAAATCTAATAAAAATTAATAATAAATGAAAGGCATCATCTCAAGATTGCGTAAAACTCTTGTATTATTATTAAACAGAACGAATTCATTAATCTCACTCTAAATAATTAATAATAACTCTATAGAAGCTTGCATACTTTTTTTATTAACGCGCATTATTTTGCACCTTTTATCTTCGTCTAACTGTTAAAAATATCAATTCAGATGTGATACGTGAAAGAAAAAACATCTTCTGAATTTATTAAGCCTTGTAAGACGAATCTCATTAAAACTCTAGTTATTTGTCATAATTTTAATATTATGCATACACATATTAATACATACATATACTAATTAGAATATATACCTATATAACACTTCGTCATCTAATTTCTGTTTATTAATTTCTATTTATTTCTATTTATTTAAAATTTATCTCTTCTTACTTGAATTAGGATTCTCGTGTGGTGTGCTCTAGTTGTTCTAGTTTATAAAAAATCAATCTGTATCTATTGGGGGCCTGGTGGCAGCCCGATTAGTTACTGATTAAGGCCCTACCTAGCTTTCTGCATTAGAGCCCGACTAGAAAAAGGGAAAACTAGCCTGAGCCCTCTTGAAGCCATATCCAAATTTCTACAGTGCTTGGATGACACCTTTTATATAAATAATGAATTATTAATTAATTATTAATATTAATATTCTCTTATCTGATAAAGATTATAATCTTTATCAGATAAGAGAATATTTCATTCTATATCTTAAAAATTTTTTTATTCTTACATTATTACTATTATTATTTTTTTTTTCTACATTATTATTTTGTGGAAAAATTTGCAATATTTTTTTTGGGTTCCTGCTTCTCAGAAAATGATAGGTGAAAATTTTCCTACAGAGAAATATGCAATACTTAATTTAAATAATTTCTATACCCTGAGGGTTACTTGTATTGATGCCTTGATTCGAAGAGTTTTATATAGAATTTAATTTGAAAATACGTAGAGAAATTTCTCAACTCCGAAACTAATAAATTTTCATTTATGGTACAATTTATGAGTCCCATAAACTGTATCGAATAGTACGACTTCAAAGAAATGTTGATTGGATCCTAGTTTACTCCCTTATGGTTTAATCAATATTTATTACTTTTTAATATAAGCTTTTATTTATCTCAAATAATACATTTATTTTGATAAAAATGCAATTATTATTTTTAAAAGTCCAATTCACTACTAATTGTTGCTTAATTAAAGAAAGTAAAGTTCACTTCCATTAACGAGATAAATTGAATTTAAACTCTTCGCTGAATTGC
The DNA here is from genome assembly GCA_900474275.1 of Synergus japonicus. Classification (NCBI taxonomy): domain Eukaryota; kingdom Metazoa; phylum Arthropoda; class Insecta; order Hymenoptera; family Cynipidae; genus Synergus; species Synergus japonicus. The sequence continues at coordinate 33,737 of UCOH01012176.1, forward strand.
CCAATTCTTTTGTTTTAAAACTCATCCTTTCTTCAAAGAAACTTAAATCATTTATCGAATTTTTCTTAACAAATAAAAGTCTACACTTCTTAAATCATTTTGGTCGTTGTTCTGATACGATTGTTCTTGAAACACTACTTGCCTGGCAAAGCAAAGTCATTAATCACTTTTTTTCTTTTCTTTTCTTTTCTTTTCTTTTTCTTTTTCTTTTTCTTTTTCTTTTTCTTTTTACTAAATACCGAGTAGTCAAGAAAAGCCAAGATACTTTTATTCCGCGTCCTTCGAATTCATCTATCCGGTGCTTCGTAAATCACATCCTCATCCATCTGTTGCTCTTTTTTCTACCGCCGGTTCGCCAACGAAAATAACTTGCAAAAAGCATAACGTTTCATAAACACAATTCTTGAATTGCAAATGCAATTTGAGATTTTTGTCAACCCTTTGCCCTTTATATTTGAAAGTATTTTTACGAAAATTCGTATATAAAAAATAAATAACAATAGGGTCATTCCATGTTAATTAATTATAAACTAAAAATAGTTTAAATAGTAAAAATAGTACAAGTTTCATTTTATAAGTTGCAAGTCGTTTAATAATTTACCTTGCTTAATTTTTAATCTGAAATTTCCTATTATTTAAGAATGCAGATTCCAAAAGTCTCAGATTCGAATTTTCTGATCGGTTTCTTGTTCCTGGATATTATAGTAGTAATATTTTCTGAATAATATTATTGTGACAATTATTTTCTTTGTCTACATAATTTTTTTGAGATATAATTTTCATGTCTCAGATCTCAAAAAGGATAGGGAATAAAAAAATAGTTTATTTTGATACTGAAAAGGAAACTTGAAACTCCTGCTTACGATGCCAATATGGCGGAGTCAACGTGCTAAAGAATAGTTCATTCGCAAGCATTTCATGCTTGACCATTGGTCGTGTATTGACTTATAGCAGCACTTTGTGATACTTGCAAATTGAAATTCGAAGAATATAAATAATGAATATTTAAAAGACAAATTTATAGTATTAGATACAAGTTTTTCATTTTATTTCATTAGCAGGGTGGCCAAAGTTAATTTTCCAATTTTTCTGCGACATAAAAATTCGAAAAATTTGAAATTAGGTCAAACAGTTATTCAAGACAATAAAAATTAGGGCAAATGGTAATTCGATAAAATAAAATGTAAGTCAAATGGTAAATCAAAATATAAAATTTAAGGTAAATGGAAATTCGTAAAAATAAAAGTTATGTTTAATAGTAATTCGAAAAACTGAAAATTAGATGTAATAATAATTCGTAAAAATAGAAATTAGGTGAACCGCTAATTCGTAAAATGATGAATTAGGTAAAATGGATAGTCGGTCAAATGAATTTCGGTAGAATGTAAATTAGGAAAATTCCTGAGTCTCTTAATATTTCATGGAATCTTTTTGAATTTCATAAAATATTTTTAAAATCATAAAAACCTTTTCAAATGTTTTAAAATTCAAATAAAATATTTGAAAATTCGTTAATATTCTGTAAAATCTTTTAAAACTTCATGAAATCCTTCTGAAAAACTTTTTAAAAATTCTTCACAATACAACATTTATAATCTCTTAAAATCCTTTAAATGTCCTAAGAATTCAAAAAAATTTCTTGAAATCTTTAGAAATTTTTAAATAAGTCTCATAAAATACCAAGACATTTTTTTAAAATCTTTTGAAATCTCTCGAGATCTAAATTATGTTAAATAAATGAATAATAAACTAATAAATAATTAATGAAAATTAATGCGACAAGTGATCCTACTCTATTATTATTTATATTTATATTATATATTATATATTTATTTATATTACCCCTGACAGCTAGACTCATATCTCCCTGACATTTCCCTGATGTCCTTGACATTTTTCTGACCTTCCTAACTTCCTTGACATGTTGCCACCCTGATGAGGGAATTCTTCCTGTATCTATTGGGACTATATTTAATTAATTTATTTATTTTTAATTTATTTTTCGGACGAAAATATTAAATTGGATAAAATACTTAATATTATATCGAAATGTCTTTCAAAAATTCTCTTCGCGATCCTATAACAACTGTATCATTAAAAAATATTTATGAATCTGAGTTACGTGCATAATAAAAAAAACTAGAATGCGAGTGAAATATCACCCAATTTAACGTCAAAAGGTTATCATTTGCCGTGATACGGTGTAAAAAATTTTGCGTGACCGCGATATCAAACGGGATTGTATATTGTATAGCTTATGATTAAATTAATGGAGAGCGGATGTTAATAACCTTTGACTTTTCTATATTAAAAAAGCGGAATTAACGTTACACCCAATATAGACTCCTTCAAAAGGTTCTAAATTAATTTTTACTCAAGGATTTAACTTTATAGAGATTTTTTTACTGTTTAAGTCAGTTATTTTACAGTTTTGTGAATAAAACGCAAAATTATTTCATTCTTCTTATATATATTTTCTTTCGGGTACATTTAATTTTTTTCTTCAAATGTCTATTGAAAATACTTTTTGAATATTTTTAATCCTACACGGCTCCTACGGGGGACAAATGTCCCCCACGCGAAGTTCATCTCATTCACTTGAGTAAACATGCCTGATTTTCTGATTTTGTTTAAACATTATTTTCAGCACCTTAACTTCGATAAAACAAAATTTTACATAGACCATTCTCTTGAGCATTAAAAAACGAAGAGAATGGTGTATATTAAAATATTTTTTCGATGAGACGAAAGTATTGTGCACAGGGAATCCAATCCGGCAGGAGCCGGTGAATGTAGAAAAATCAATAATAATTTGAAAAATTGAAAATTGAAAAAAATTTTAAATTGCTAAACGCATGTATTTTTAAATCAAGAAAAAAAAATTGAAAAATTGAAAATTGCAATTTTTGCAAAATTGCAATTGAAAATTATTGAAATAAAAAATTGGAAAATGCAAATTGAAACTTGAAAAAATTGAAAAATTGCAAAAGACATGTGTTTTGAAAATCTGAGATTAGAAAGCAGAAAACATAAAGTCAAGAAATAACAGGATTAGAATATGGGGCTTAAATTGTCCAAATTCAAGTCATCAGCGAGCAGGTGTAAAAGCAGTGTGTTCAAATCTTATACGGGGAGTTACCTACACGACTCAAGCGCTCGTCCGTGTAATTCGCCCTCCTCTCCACAAGATAGTCTCACTACTGTTGACTGTAACAGTCAGATGTCTATTGCCTCGAAATTTTCGAATTAGAAATTAATGAAATTTTAAATGCTTTTCAGAGATTTGCGGTGTCATAAGATTTCATAGGATTTTGGCATTTATGGAAAAATTTTTTTCTCTGTATTTAATGAGATATATTAAGAACATTTATTTTCTGAAATTGTAAAGGTTTTCGCGTGATTATATGCGACTTTAAGATACAGAAAAAAAGTCTAGAATCAAACCTAAAAGTCTATATTTTGTGCTAAAATTTAAGTCAGTTTTTGAACTTAAAAATAAATTTAAGGCCAAAAATTGACTTCAATTATAAAACAAACTATAGACTTTTAGATTTTGATTCAAGACTTTTTTTTCTCTATATTCAATGAGATATTAACTACTATTAAGCACATTTATTTTTAGAAATTTTAAAGGATTTCTCGTGATTATATATACAATTTTCAGGAATTTTCAATAATTGAACAAAATTTCATGTAAATATTGTGTAATTTTAAGAGGTATTGTTAGACTTCATGGTATTTTGAGTTATTTTAAGTAATTTTAAGAAAAATTAAGTAAATTCGCGAAATTTAAAGTAATTTCATAGGATTTTTAGTAATGTTAAAGGTTATACAGATAAGCACTTTATGTTTTCAGATTTATTTAATATGTTTAGTATCTAATCATTATTATAGGAGAAAATAAATTATTTTATTTTGTTTATTTACAAAAAAATTGTATATATTGTTCATAAAATTGTTTACAGTTTGTAAATAACAATTTATTTATGAAATGCAAATAGGTTTTTATGAATTTTTAGAGATTTTTGCGAATTTTAACTTGGACTATTCAGGATATTTATAATTTCAATTGTTTTTGTGGATTTTGAAGAGATTTCAAGAGGTTTTTGAGAATTTTAAGAAACTTTAATTACTAATTTTAACCAATTTTCAAGGTTTTCATGAAATTTTAAGTGATGATTTGAAAAGTTTTCTGATTGTTTTAAAAGAATTTAAGGGATTTTAAATCTTATTAAGTTTCTACGAATTTTAAGAGATTTTAAAGGGTTTCATAGATAATTTTTTAAATATTTCATGTAATTTTAAAGAATTTTGTGAAACTTTATGAGATTTCTAATCAGTTTAAAGGATTTTCTGATTTTTAGAAGATTGAATAGAATTTTAAAGATTTCATTGAATTTAATGAGATTTCTATTATAATTTTAATAGTTTTTAAAGGACGTCAAGGGATTTTAAATGTTATCGTATCATTTAAAGAATTTAAAGCAAGTTCTAATAATTTAAAGTTTTCACGAATTTTAAAAGTTTTTAAGAGATTTAAATGTTGAGGAATTGTTTGAAATTTGTGATTATGCCGAATTTAAAAACTATCTTCAGATTATTTTCATTGTGAAAGCGATTGTTGTTTTCCGTGATTATCACAAAATAATTTTCCTATAATAATGATTAGATACTACACATATTAAATAAATCTGAAAACATAAAGTGCCTATCTCTATAACCCTCAACATTACTAAAAATCCTATGACATCCTATGAAATTCCTTTAAATTTCGTGAATTTACTTAAAATTTCTTACAATTACTTAACATAACTCAAAATCTCCTGAAGTCTCACTATACCTCTTAAAATTCACATGAAATTATGTTAAATTATTGAAAATTTCTGAAAATAAATGTGCTTAATATTAGTTAATATCTCATCGAATAGAGAGAAAAAAAAAGTCCTGAATCAAACCTAAAAGTTTATAGTTTGTTTTACAATTGAAGTCAGTTTTTGGCCTTAAATTTAGTTTTAAGGCAAAAAAATGACTTAAATTGTAGCACAAACTATAGATTTTTGGCTTGATTCTAGACTTTTTTTTCTGTATCTTAAAGTCGCATATAATCACATGAAATCCTTTACAATTTCTGAAAATAAATGTTCTTAATATATCTCATTAAATACAGAGAAAAAAATCTGCCTGCTTACGCGGGCACATACTCATACACACGTCGCGCTTCGCGACGCTTACACTCTTCGGGACGCTTGCGCCCTTCGGGCGCTTGCGAGCGTCGCGATGTTTGCACCTATTTGTTTTTAAATTACTACAAAATGGAATGGAATGCAAACGAAAGCTAATTTACTTAAGGTTCTATCGACCTTAAGGAGCACATTCTCATCAGGGCACTCGCGCTCGGCTTTGTTTAACAATATTTTTCATAATTAAAACGAAAACTAC
>UCOH01012177.1:0-44773 GCA_900474275.1 Synergus japonicus
GATGAGGAGAGGAGGAGAGGAGGAGATATAAATAGACCGCCCGAAGCTTTCCGAAGGCAATCGTACATCTTCGGTTTTTCAAATTCAGAAGAGGAGAAATTGCTGCGCGCGCAATCATTACGGTCTCCTACTATTTTCACACGGACATAGCCTCTTCATTGTGTGCGAGGGCATCTGATTTCAGATCTGGGCACACTGCATGGACATACATGATCTCTTTTATATGATATTTTATGTAAAAGTAATATTGTAAAAATAAATACTGTTTTAGCAATGAAAATTTGGTTGAGGCAACAAAAAAGACTCGTAAAATTATTTTTTCACCATTACTAACTGTTTTTTCTCAGTGTACAAAAATAACGATTGAAGTTTAATGAAAATTCGTCAATACCAGTTATACCTACGAGTAATGAAATTGACAATATGGACGTAAAAGTGCCCAGAGTGGTTTTCATCCAACCGATATGTAAAATAACAGTCCGAAATTAATTATGAGTAGGAAAACGTGTATACATGTCCAGAGTGAGGTACTTCATTTTCCAAATCACCCTCCATGGACATGAGCAATAAATTAGTCTACGCTGGTCCCTGCGTCACTACAATTCAATAAAGTTTTCGACAGCCTTCCGACAACTGGGCATTTTAATTTTCTCGGAAAATTGTATAAAAAATTTTTTTATTTTATTTTTTCTGTGAAAGCTTCTTCCATAAAAATTCTATATTTCGAGCTTTTAATAATTTCAGAAGAATCTAATTTTAGTAATTTGATCTTGACTGATTTATTTATTTAATAAAACTTGAAAATGACGCATGTAGGTGAATGGAATAAACATACGTTGTTTGTGAGTTCGTTGCGCTGGATTGAACTTCAATAATAATAAACTGAATGACAGTCGATATATATATTTTCAGTACTCAGCCTTTAACGTGTATTTAAATGAAAATGAATGCTGTAAAAAGAAATGAAAGCAAATGTTTTAATATAGCCGTCTCACAAACAATCGAGCAAACAATATCAATCCAGTGATTGAAACGTTACTTTTTTTTGTCCATGAGTGTTTTTCTTTGATTGATTTTTACAAATAATAATGAAAAAGTCAAAAACTTTTTTAGCGGGAGTATTGCGACCAAGTAGAACTCCTTAATGGGCAAAGTTCGCTTGAAAAAATATGAAATGTCAAGAATAGCGTTGTGTTGTGCCTTTTCATAAGAAATGGTCGACCTTTTTGCTCCTCTTTTCATGAGAAACTTTCCAACGTTGACTTACGAGCCTGGGAATTTATTCTCGCTCTAAGAAGCAATACTAGTCTCTCCGCGGGGTAGTCTTTTGATCAAATTTTCACGTGAATTCCTAATACAAAGTGCAGGGAGAATATTGCTTTTATTTTCGCCAAGAATATTAGCCAAAACCTCCTCGTTATGTTGCTGCTTTACTACACTTTGAATTTACAAGCAGAATATATATTGCGGTAATGTTTTTGTCGAATAAGCATTGATTACCGATACGAGACAGGTTATAAGGGTAGGTAATTAAAGCGATACTTGAGCGGAAGATATATGGCTAAATTGAGTTTCAAATTGAGGCTTAATGGCTACAAACAGAATTTTATGAGGATTATTGAATAAATTTTGTAGTCATTTACTAGTAGTAGTTTACCATTAAAATTTAACATTTCAATTTTGAAATGTAACACGTCTAATTTAATGTCTCTCTCTCTCTCTCTCTCTCTCTCTCTCTCTCTCTCTCTCTCTCTCTCTCTCTCTCTTTCTCTCTCTCTCTACTTCTGAATTTCTATTTCGTTTATGTTGTCACGAACCAACCCTATATCTCGAAATACTGGATAAGAGAGTATAGCACGTTATGTGGATCCCAGCCACGTTTCTTGTCAGAGATGGAATTACACAAAGAGCAAGGGAATAGTCGTAAGAAAACAATGACTACTGGGTAGTATGGAATTTGCTAATGTTCGAGTTAAGCCACCTGAAAAATGAGGGCCACCTGTTTTGCCATTGGATATTTTCTATGAGAAAGATTTAATGTAGAAATATATTTCTGGATTTGCAATTATCTTTCTCGATTTTAACCGCCCTTATAAGCATTATAAACATATTAACCATCCTTAACCATTCTAAATCATGTTTTACCGTCCTTAACCACCTTAATTATTTTAACCACTAACCATCATTAATTGTAATAACCATTTTTAATCGTTCTTAACTTTTATCATCATATAATTTAATAAAAACTTACAGAAATGTTTAAATGTGTAATCAGACCGCTTTTTAGAAATTTTTTCAAATAAGAAAACAGATGACTGAATAGTTCACAACGTTCAAATAAACGATGAAAACAGTATTTTTTTATTTTATTTTTTTTCCGATGGAAATAGTTTGCGGTGACCTACAAATAAAATATATCCACAAAAATCCCGAAATTTTTAATTACAAGGGTGAAAAACACTCTCAGGGTCACCTCTAAATATAATAGAGAGGGTGAAAACTCTCGGTGTCACCCCTAAAACCCACCCCCTATGAAAAAAACACTAAAAAAAATCAGAAAAAAGAATTCTGAAAGGTTTGGAGAACATTAGATCTTTTCAAGGATGTAATTGCAACAAAAGTGCATAAAAACAACTATAAGTGTGATGCGTCGTACAGATTTAAAACTTTGAAGATGCAACAAAAGTTGTAGACTCAAGTTTGCTTCTGAAAATTCAGAAAGCATATTTACATATTTGCGTAAATGTTTTATAAAGCATGAAGTAAACGATGTTTTTCGAAGAAATAAATAGTCTATATAGTAAAGGGTGTCATGATGCTCAACAAATTCGTGCAGAGATTAAATGCTTTACTATATATATATATATATATTGAAAGAAGCGAATGGATCTGTTCAATCTTTTTAAATCGTCCGAAATTTTTGGAAGTCTTTTAAAATGTATTTAAATTACTTTTGGTATATCTTTGAATGTTTTTTTAATTCTTTAAAATCTATATTGATTTTTCTAAAAAATTTAAAAATATCTTGGTGGCTTTTTTGATTTATTTAAAATCGTTTTTAAATTTAAAATATTACTATAAAATAAAATTCTTTTCTATTTTATGTATATATTGCTATATTGATATATATTATTGATATGTTATTGATATTTTAAATTCAACGTTATCGTATTTGATAAAATTGTTCGCACGTTCGAGACGCATCGATTGACCCATTTTTTTTATTTTTGTTGGGTAAAAACTTCCTGTTTGAGGAAGTAAATGTATTTGTTATCTATGAGGCGGCAAAATCTTGATAAAATGAGCCAACTGATTACAAATCATAAATTTATACTTGTATTGATCAAGACAAGAAAAATCTCATCTTGACTCCAAATGTCACTTTGACAATTTGTCATACATTAAAAATAGTTTTATTATAAAAACTATAACTTGCTAAATTGTCAGAGGAAACGAAAATTGTACAAATTTGTTGGAGTATCATCCATTCCATGGGAAAAATCATCACACATTTAAATAAAATGTCACATGCAATTTGTCAAAGTGACAATTCCCTTTGACAGATCAATATTCAATAAATATCGCTCGATTTCCTTGGAAAATGACAGCGCGAATATTGACTAATATTTTTTTTTAATATCATAAAAATCAAATTTGCACTAGTTTTCATTATCATATTCGTAATCAGCTCGTCAGAATATATAATAAGAAGTATACAGAGTTTAAACAAAATTTGAAGATTGACCTTTTTGGAAGTATAGTCGCTTCCTTTAACACATCGAAATCTAGGGTGCGATTCTGTAATTTCATTTTTCATTTTCACTTTCACCTCACTTCAGGTCTTGTCAAAATTCACGGCGGATTTGAATTTTGGAATTTCTAAATTAATGACGTTTTTCAATTTTCAGAAACTTTCAACGAAGAGAAAAGTTATATTTCACATATTCCAACTTCCTACAATAAATTTTAATAAACTTTCCAGAAATTCCAAAATTCAAATCCGCCGTGAATTTTGACAAGACCTGAAGTGAGACGAAAGTGAAAGTGAAAATGAAAATGAAATTACAGAATCGCACCCCCAGATATCATTAATAATGTTTAGACGACCATTATTTGAGCGACTATTATATGCTGCCGTATATCGGAACTCTGATGAATTTCGCTTTGACAGATCAGGTTCAACTTCATTGTTACATATACACTATCAGTCAGTGCTAGTTTCAATAGTATGACAAAATGCATCATAATTGGATGTTCGAGGCGATCGATATAGTTTCTCATGCAGAATTAGACGCACTAATTGCTCCTGACTAATCAATGTACATATGTATGCAAAACGTACAACAATTAATTGAAATCCGTAATGACTTCTTGCTTCAGAGCACCGCCTATCTCTAATTCCCTTAATTTTGGCGATTTCCTGATTCTCTTGTGGAAGAAATGAAGAAAAACGATCCTGTCGAGAAAGAATTTGCTAAGAATGAAGGCAGAAAAGGGGTGGAATCTGTTTAAAAGTCGAACGAGTTGGTAAGCAAGCAATCTAACTGTGAAACAGAGTTTTACCCCTGTGGCAATCCGATCAGGTTCGATCCCTTCTGTGAAGTTCTCCAGATTACTGGGGGCTGTTTTACGGTTGTGGCTCTGAAGAAGATTTGGAAATTCGACGACTATGGCAGCCCTCGAGTTTCTTGTATGGATGATTCTCCAAAGGCAGGGCACTTTTATGTCCAAAGGATACGTTAGTAAAACTATTGGTAGATACATTAAAAAATTATAAAACTCGGTAAAGATCTTCACTTTACTGCCGTATAATTACAGATATAATATGCTAAAAATAGTTACAAATTGTTTTTTGCAAAAGTTATTAACAATGAAAATGAAATGTTTCATTAGCATTTTTTTCGTGAAAACGGCAAGACACGTATTTTGATGATTTTTACGTTGAAATTTCTGTTTAAAAGCGTATATTCCAGAAATGTTTCTTCTTAATATAGAAACATTGAATTTAAAAAAAATATATTAATAAAATATTATAAATATCAATTATTTATAAATGAATAAATATATTAGATTGTCATGAAAATAATTCATTTAGGAGATTAAAAGTCGAATTTTTTTATAAGCAATTAATATTTTTAAAACTAATTCAATTTTTTTATATTGAGGTGGAACTGAACTGAGGCTTTTCTGACTTCCAGGTGCAGTCAAACTGCCGATAAATTCGGGTGACTAATGCATCACACATTAGGGTGAAATACTTAGGGCTTCAGATTTATAATGACTCAATTCTGGACAAATCACCTCTTATGAGAGCTTCGTATTACTTAGTTTCGCACTGTTAAGAATTTCTGTTGTAATTTTACAATAAAAATTTAAGTTTAGTACTAATGCTAGGGGTTCTACTAAATTTTGTCCACGAAATTATCGTTTAAGTTATAGCGTATTTCGGAAGATTAAAAATAATTTCAAAGAAGTTAAGGGATTTAAAAATACTTAAAGATGGTTAAGGTGAACAAGAAAGGTTACGATGATTAAGGATGGTTATGGTGGTTAAAACGATGATTAAAAAGGATGGTTAAAAATGGTTAGGATTGTTTAAACATTTAGGGATGATTAAGGACGGTTAAAATGATTAAAGATGGTTTAGTTGATTAAAGAAAATTACGGGTATGAAAAACGGTTATAAATTTGTAAGACTGATTGAGATAGAATGGTTAAGGATGGTTAAGGACACTTACGGATTGTTAATTGATTAACTGATATGTTTATATTACGATCGAGAACAAAAGAGTGGTCAATTTTAACCACTTTATATTAAAAATTGTAATATTGATCGTTTCACGTTTAGAATTGTTCAAAACTGAAATTATCTAATTCATTCTTTTTTTTTCTGTTTTAGGTAAGTTCACATGGCAATGTACTAAATAATTGATGAATAAGAGATTTCATCATTGGTAAGTTTGGCCAATTTATTAAAAATGAAAAATAAGAATTTTTAATTTTAACCAGTGACAAATGGGTCACTGTATTTAATCAGGAATCTCATAAAATTTTCTTAAATCCCCTAAAATTTGTTGAAAACTATTAAAATCCATTGAAATATTTTGAGTACACCTAAAAATTTTTTAATATTTCCAATATATTTACACAAATATTGTAAGTTGATAAAAAAATCCATTAAGATCTTCTAAAATATTTTGGATTTTCTTGAATTCTTCTTTATTTCAATTTTAGGAAAAAGAATTCCGGTAAGGTAGGGATCGGATAACTTATACATGGCCTTAAATTTAATTAATATAAATTAATTTTCAAAAATGGAAAAAGGTCAAATGCTTAATATTCAAGGGATCCTCAGAGTCGAGGGGAACTCGGTGTCATATGTTTGACGAAGACTTATGGCTCTTGACTCTGCTTTGTGTGAGTCATAATCTTGAGAAACAAACCTGTCACGCAAATAATGCTTCAAGAAGGGGAGAAATTCCTCTTAAGGACTCGTCGCCTCCCTGGATGCTTAAAAGGGTTGACAGCTGAAATAGGCGTTGGAATTTAGTCGAGAAATATTGCTAAATAATTCCCGTCTGTGACCTTCAAGGCCATGTATCAGTTATTCGACCTCTACCTTACCGCGATGAGTTGTATAGAATGGTTTAAGGCTTCTCATCCGATCACCGGAGTTAAGAAACGTTTGATTCGGTATCACTCGGATGGGTACCGTCGTATACAAGATTATACATGCGAATGCTAATTTGGTTTTTTCTGGTATGGACTGGATAAATCCAGTTTTCATTATTTTACAAACACCGAAATTTTTTTCTTTACAAAACCATTTCTACACTTATTGAGATATCGAAAAAAAATTTCAAGGTACGTTTACATAATCTGAAATTTTTATTAAAATAAAAAAGAAATTCAAAATAATTATTTTCTTATAAATATAAATATTTAGGACCAGAATAAGGGTAGGAATCCGATAATTAATAGATGGCATTAAACGCTTAAACCGACAATTTTTTTCTCTCTTTATCTCAAAATGAACCTAAAAGGAATGAAGCTCAATTCACTATAAGCAGAGCTTAAAAGCACTCGACTGTGGTGTAACTCTAGAGCAATAATACCTCTAAAGAGAGCAAAAAAATTCCCACTTTTCGAAATCGTTCATACCTTTGAGTAAAATTCTGCTATTGAGGAGATAAATCGCACTGCTTTTATACTTTAAGAAGATTATTGTCCCCATTGTAACGAGTGAGATACTGACAGCTTAAATCAATATCTCCTTGAGGCGGGAAAAGTATAAAATGTTTTGTCGAATCTGAAAGAGCGTATTTTACTATAAAGCGGCTAAAATAACACTTGAAAAAAATACTGCGCATGCGTATACAGATTATTTGCTTTTTCGCATAATTTTAACATTTCAGTTATAATATTTTATCTCATATTTTGACAATTTACTTACTATTAGTATACCTTTTGGACCCTAGTTACTTTTAGTATTTTTTTAGTCTCTTATTACGATTTTTAGTTACTCTAATTATTTTTCTACATACTTTTAATATTGTAATTGCTTTTTCACATAAATTTAATGCTCTATAGTTACTTTTACAACACTTTTTAGGATCTTAGTAATTTTTTTAGCACAATCTAGTTATTTTACCGTATGATTTGACAATCTAGTTACTATTTTAACATAATTATTGATCGCCCAGTTATTTTTCCACACGTTTTTGATATTTTAGTTGCTTTTTCTCATAATTTTAATGCTCTAGTTACTTTTCCACATTCTACATGATTTTAGCATAATTTTAATATCCTAGATACTTTTTCGCACATTTTGACAATATTTATCTAGTTACTACTTTTAACACATTTCTTAATAGTCTAGTTACTTTTTCGTACACATTGAAGAAATTAGCAAGTACGAAAAGTACTATTTTGACTTGATGAACAATTTTTACTAAAAATTTAGATAAGGAAATTTTCCTGTACAAAGTAAACTAAAATTGTTAGATTTTTACAACTACAACTTATTTTTATCTCTAATTAATATTAGTTAAATATTATTGGTGCTGATAATGCAGTAGTATAAAATATTGTTCTATAAAGATTTGCTCAATTTGTAATAAATTTAGTTTTGAGATTCTCAGAAGGTGAACTCGGTTTTATTTCATTTTCCCTGACACTTCCGCTGTATATGCGGCGTACTTAAAAACCTTTTCCAACTTAGAAACCGCCAGGAAGTGCAGGAGAAAATTGATTCTGACTGGAAAAACGTCTACTCTTAACTCACAGAAAATGAAATATGATTGTTTACCACACCTTTTTCTATTAAACCATTGAAATAATTGTGAGGAAAAATTAATTTACGGAAACAATTGCGTCTTAGTTTCAACAATTTTTGTATTCTAGGAACGTTTCATTGAAAATTGTCTAATTTTTAAAACTTTTAGATGTGCTGAACTAGTCGGAATTAGTTTTCTTCAAAAAAATTACTAAAATGCTTTTAAAAGGTTTCAGCACATTTTTAAAGCTCTAATTACTTTTTCGAATATTCTTAGCATTCTAGGTACTTTTTCACACACTTTTTTCAACACTTCTAGATAGTTTTCAATATACTTTTGACTCTCTAGTTACTTTATAGAACATTTTTAAGTTTCTAGTTACTTTTTCGCACACTTTTTAACAATATAGTTAGTTTCCCGTAGACTTTTTATTTCTTAGTGTCCGGAATTTTATTTTCCGCTAATTATTTATTCGAGAATTTTCAGTCGTCCTTGCTTTCCAATAAAAAAATATAAAAAAATACGATTAATTTCTTTGAAAACGGAAAAAGGATTAATTCTAAAAAGAAAGAGTGAAAAAAACCGAGGAAAACTGGTTAAAGACTGCGAAGACTAAATGTTATGAAATTAAAAAAAAGGCGTTACTCATTTTAAAATAATTTTCTGTGTAACTCTGCGCGGAAGAGTATATTCATTAAAAGCGAAAAAAATATTCGCCTAGTGGAGTAAAAGTGCCATGAATTTCTCACATTTCTTTCAATTCATAAAGAGTATAAAATATCCTTTCCTAACAAGGTATCTCGTACAACTCGTTAAAATGTATTCTCCCTTTGAAATTAATTAACTCGGAGCGAAACGCTCTGGGTAATAAAGAAATATTTACAAAGTTGGCGAGAGGGAAAACATGACCTTCTGAACAGCGAGCGTGAAAAAAGAAACTTCCGAATTAAGTGTTGTTGACTCTTGATGAAGAGCTACGACTAGTTTGAGTTTAGTTGTTTTTTCTATCTTCCTTATTTTTTTAAATACTTAATTTAAATTTTTAACTATATAACATGTACTACTTGAAAAATTAGACTTTTTTTATTCACTGGGATGCAAATGAGACATGTGTGTATTTTAAGGGTTAAGAAAGTATCAAAACTCAAAAATCGAATTTGGACGGCTTTTAAGGAGAGGAAGAATTGCTGCAGGATGGCATGACGCCGCCATGTGGGAGGCAAGGTGGCGAGGTGAACTAGCATTCTGCCAACGCAATGACGCCGAGGGGGCGCGTATCGACCCACTCACTCCTTTGCACCCCCACCCCACCCCATGACCCACACGAGCCACGGACGCTCTTCTGCTCTGTACCAAGAGAGCGGAACGGAACATTGGCGTGGCATTACAAACCCCCGATGCTTCCACATTGCCACTTTGCCTTGCGTCTGTCTGAATTAAGTGTCTACAATACCCGGATACCATGCTTTTATTCCCATAGTGTAGAGTAAAGACAAAACCTGATATTAGTATGTCGACCAGCTGAGCTGGCAGCGAACCTTCCTAATAGGGTCATTTCAGCAAAGATGACCCACCTAGGGGGAAAATGTAATCGGATTTTGTAGAAGATCTCTTCTAATTATGAGTTACACTGTTAGCAAATGTTCTCAATTTTAATACAAAATTTACTCTCTTTTTTTTTAACGATAAAAGTTAGTTTTTTTTTTTTTTTTTTAAGTACCGATAACAGTAACGCGTTAGAATTTTTTGGTAACGATAGTGCAAAGAAATGAACTTTATACGGAAAAGTAAATAAAATATGAAAAAGTATTTGAAAGTAAATGAAATTTTTAATCAGGATTTGAAGGAATTTCAAGGAATTTCCAGAGATTAAAGAAAAATTTTAAAATTTGAAGAAATTTCAATCGATTTTACTGAATTTAGAGAAGTTTCGAAACATTTAGAATGATTGTAAAGAATGTTTGAAGGATTTTCAAGAAATTTTACAGAATTTATAAGAATTCAAATGAAGAAAGAATTACTAGGGATTTTCTTAAATTCATTTATTTTCTTCTTCTTTCTTTCTTAAATTTATTCTTTTGTTCTTTCATTGACAATTCATTTTTGGGAATTTTAAAGGATGTCGTGGAATTTTTTGGCTGTCAAGAGATTTTTATAAATTTTTAAGGATTTCGTAAAACTGTAAAGAAGAAATAAAGATTTTCAGAAATTTCGCGGAAATTTAAGAAATATCAAATGATTTCGCATCATTTCAGGAGATTTCAAGAGATTCTAAAGATTTGAGAGATTTGAGGTACACGAAAAGATTTTTAAAATGTTTTAAGTATTTTTTTGAGTTTTAAAAGATACCAAAATCGTTTTAGGAATTTTGGGGGACTTTCAAAAGGATTTTGAAGGGATTTTGAATGGATCTGGATGTAGGATTTTTAGGATTTTAGTAAATTTTGTAGAGATAACAAATGATTTCGAGAGATTTCAAAGATTTGAAAAGAGATATTAATAGTAAAACGAAGCGGGAAAAATTGAAAGGGATCTTGCGAGAATAAAAACAGGAATGAAAGGAGGGAAAAAAGGAAGAGTAGTGTAATAGGGTAGGTTGAAAAATCAAGGATGCAGAAAATATATCAAAGGACCGGAGAGGGATATAGCTTAGAAAAAAACTCTTAAAAAAGGAAGTGAAACTTTAAAAAAAAAAAATGAATCGAGTTCGTACCAAGATCATGAAGAAAAGGGTGAAAAAAAAAGATTAGGATCCTTTGAGTTTGAAGTCAAAGAACATGCAAAATATTTAACATATTTCACATTTTAAAATATTAAAAAAATTTTTCATCTTCACCTAGCAACAGTTCACGTAGGAAGCTTAATTAAAGTTCTAGGAATATTTCGCTGAAAGAGCAAAATATTGTATTGTATTGTATCTTAGATTGTTCTCCATTTTCCAATCTTTCTTCTGAATAAAACACCTTTTGAAGCAGTGTGGGAATATTTCTCACTTTAATTAAATCATAACGGAATAATTAACTGTATTATTTGTTAATAAAAAAACTTGTTAGAGAAATAGTTTTGAATGAAAGTTGCAAGGACTTGGAAAGGTAAAAAAGTGGCTTCTCGGTCTCCTTCGGACTAAAATATGGTAGAAGTGTTTTGTAACAAACGCAAAGTAATTAACTACTTTCTTTCCAGTAACCGGAGGACAGGGAAGTCGAGTTCTAATTGTAATTCAATTTCAGTGAATTAATATCGTCATTTAATAATCTGGAAATCCTTTTCTTGAGTCGCAGATTACGAGTGATAGTACAATAAAATTGAGATCTCGTTATGAATAAGTTTAATAACTCAAATGACGAGAAGAACTTATTTCAGAGTGTAACAAATATAAATAGAATCAATCCCAATTATAACATGGACTGAATTTTGAATTACAGAATAAAATGGAAATAGAACCGAAGTGAAAGAATTGGAATTTAAATTAGTAGTTAGGGAACGTAGTCGGAGTTTGGATTATAAATTAATAGTGATGCCGGGTAGTGTTCGTATAGATCATTAGTGAAAATTGGAGGAAAATCGGAACCTTCTCGTTTACAATAAGTTTAAATTCTCCACACAAAAATTTTATTAATTAAAAAAAAGTCGTTATTTTAATTGAGAATTTATTTTTCATATTTAATATCTTTTCCAATTCGAAGCAAAACGAAGGTGCAAAGTTGACTTAGGCAAAGTTGTGGAAGTTATCTTCTGAATTTGAAGTTAAATCAAGGCTCGGAAGTTTCTGTGAAAGATATCGACCAAAAGTCAAGAGCGAGCTAAAGTAGCCGAAATGCAGGAGACTGCTGCTATACAGTTTGCTGAGATATTCTCTGCCTTTCGTCTGTTTTATATTGCATCAGTGAAACGTGCAGGATCTTGACAAGCAGATCGAAACGCCGTCTTCATTATTATTCTTCGGTACGGAAAATACGAAACTCTGAGTAAACAAGTCTCTTTGGTTCATTTTCACATTCAGAATAGTGTTCCAAATGACAAAAGTTCTCGAACACACGATTCGACGTCCTTTTGTGATGGAGTTTCTAGAAATGAAACATACTGTCAACATGATATGGATTTTTTGTCCATAGGATATTCAATAACTTCAGGGGTTATTGAATAAGAGGCTCCATTGTATGACATTCGCTGCATTGAGGAACAAATGAAATACAATCCAGGAAGCATGATACATCAGTTAAAGTATTCCTTCTCATGTCGAAATTAATTAATTAATTGGAATTTAGAGGTGAGTCCAAGTATTCCTACCCTCTCTATTATTTGAGGGATCATTAAGGAAAATTTCCCGCGTCATAAAATCGGAAAAAATCGGTGGGGTTTTTTTGGTAAGTCGATTTTGTGATTTTTTAGGGCATTTTATATAGAGGGTGGGTTTTAGAGGTGGGTCCGAGTATTCTCACCTCAACTATTACGTGGGGAATTTTTCAAAAGAATTTTCCATATCTTAAAATTGGAAAAAAGTTGTGGGCTTTTTGGTATTTTCCATAGGGGGTGGTTTTTAGGGGTAGGTCAGAGGATTCTCACCCAGATTATTATATGAGGGATTATTCAAAAGAATTTCTCACGTCATAAAATCTGAAGAAAGTTGTGGGCCTTTTAGTGTTTGCCATAAGGGGTGAGTTTTAAGGGTGGGTCCGAGTATTCACACCTCCTCTATTAGTTGGGGAATTTTTAGAGAGAATTTTCCACGTCTTAAAATTTGAAAAAAGTTGTGGACTTTGTACTGTTTTACATACGGGGTTGGTTTTAGGGGTGGGTCTATTATTCTCACCCGCACTATTATGTAGGAGAATATAATAGATAATTTTCCAGGCTTCTTGGTACTTTTGTCGACTTTGTGATTTTCAAAAAGTTTTTTTTTCACTAGGGGTGGTTTTTCCGTAAATACAAAATTCGGAATTTTTTGCATATAATTTGTTTTTACGTCACCACAATGACATGCAATCAGATGCAATATACATTCAAGAAAAATGAATTTGAATTATTTACGGACAAACGTAATTTGTAAAAATGGGAATTGCTCAATCAAATATAATGGAAATAGTGCTTGGTTTTTCGCATTGAGAGCAATTGGTGGGTATTACTGATACGATGTAAACAGGAACAAAAACAAATTCATCCAATGCTATTAATAACAAACCCTCACTCCACTAAAGCGATCCATTGTCAACAACACTGTACCACTGGCTTTTCCATTTCCGGTAGCAGAGGAAATGGAAAAGTCGTCGGTGACACGGGTTACAATTTATTCAATCGAATTTTATTTTTGACTTTCTTTCATTTTATTCTCCCACGTGCATTGCTCTGTCGACTCACTTGGTGAATAATGTTCCTTCAACGGAAATGTCTCCTCGATGAAAAGAGAGATAAAGTTCCAACCCGGACAGATGAGTGGCGGAGGAATAAAATAATGTTGAAAAAAAAGTCTGAGGTGTCTTCAAGTTACAATTGTTATCTTCATCTTTATCAGCTGGCTTCTCGGGCACAATTTATGAGCGCAATCTTCAGGTTGACGATAGGAAATTCTTTTGTTTTGCACTAAAAATTCAGCAAAACAGAAATGAATTTTGAAAAAGTGTGCAATCTTCCACCAACATTAAGAAAATAAAATGTTTAATGTCTTAATCGGTTAAAAAATAATAAAAAATAATCAAAAATAATAAAATAATTTAAAAATAATTCGCACTATTAAAAAAAAAATGCAAAAATTTTTGGTACCAGTTCTGAAGTTGAGTAATACTTAAATAATAGTAAAATGTTCATGATATTGGTAAGGCTAAATGAAAAAGGATGCTAAACCGAAATGAAACGTGAAGAAAGAGTGAGAAATAAAAAAAAAGAATGAGAAGAAATTTTCCAAATAACGTATCACAAAGTGGAAAACTCTGTTACATGATTAGCAGAGACGAAAAAATGTTACGACCAAACGATGCTATACAATTACTGCTTATTTGAACTCGTTGTTTCCAAAACTTTCTTTTTATCCTCCATCCCTTTATGTGGGCTTTTCGCGTGGACGTGGTGATAAAAATTGCCAAATGGGGAATACGTGTTTTCTTTTAACATTAACGGATCAGCTACTTCGAGCTTATACTGCTTTCAACCAATAATGTATTTAACTTTAAAGCCAATTGAGAAATACGAGGTCTATTGAAGGATTATTAAAGTACTTCATTTATTTGTTACAATTGTTGTAGTATTTAAAAGTGTTTAGTAGTGTATTGAAAAATATTTCAGCATTTTCTAATAATTCATATTTGTGAAAAATTTAGACGTCGCTGAAATCATCGGAACCATAACCATTCCTCTAATGTATCAGATGATTCCTCAACATCGGCTTTAACTTGTTCAGTTTAAGGTTCAAGCATGAAATTGCATTGATTTGCTTCATGACTTGCTTTTTTCCAGAAGTTTCAAATTATAAGCAAGAAATATCAATTCATCTGCTTGTTCAGCAGTTAACCCTAATATCCTTTTAATCGGAAACACGTTACCATTGGTTCTAAAGTTGCGTTATGGATCTGTCGTTGTTGGAGACATTCCCAAAATATCAATCGCTACTTCACAAAAGCAGAACCCCGAAAGTTTCCTTTCCATTACGTTGTTGTACTTAAGTTTTGACAGTGCTTTTGATGTAAGAGTTGCTGTACAAACCAGAACCAGATCGATATTCAGCCAAATCAGTTTGGGCATTTCTGATGAACTGTCTTTATAGAGGAACTCTATTCAACTTTGAATCAATTGTTGAGCTTGTATTTGTCCCAACCGAGCTTAAGCCAACACTATTGAATTTCCGATCCAGATGATTTGCCACAAAGCATATCAAGCATATCAGTCTTTGCTGCACGTTACAATTTAGAAAATTACAATTACCAAAAATAAGGCAAGTGAACATTGGTCCTGTAATACTGCAGTTGTATTTATTTTACCTTTACTATAGTAAAATTCCCTCTTTAGAACTTTATTGGAAATCACTCTCATCAACGTGAACCGATAAGAGCTGTGATTGTGAAGTATTTCGCAGCAATATTTTTAGAGAAGCTCCGTCAGGCCAAAATATGCGATACGTTGGTTTGACGGTAAACCATTTTGTTGGAATCGATCACGATAAACCACTTTCGTCACTCAATCTGACACCGTTTTCGTCGAGGTTGTCTGATTCAAGTATGCAGATTTTATGCAATAATCTTATGTGACCTAGCTGACAAGTTTCCAATAGTTCATCACATCGTTTACTCGTTCGAATGCTTGACGTGATGAGCAATAATATGTTTTTCATGCAGATTCTGGCCCAATTTAGATCTGGCCCAAAAAATTCGTAAAAATCCATACAGGATCTATTAACAATAAGAAATCAATTCCATCCTAAACGGACAACCCCCCCCCCCCCTTCACCCTGAGCACCCCTTAAAAAATGAAAACTCCACCGCTTCTGTGCCAGTATTTTTTGGGAAAACCCCCAATTAAAAAAAATCAGGAAAAATACATGTATAGGTTTTTGGGGTCGCTGAATTCGAATCAGGGATCCGTTGACCTACATCATATCAGATTCAAGGTCATTTGAAGGTCAAACTGTAAAAAATCCAATAAATAAATCCAGAAAAATACATACATAAGTTTTGGGAACGCTGATTTAAAATCCGGGGTTCGTTGACCTCCAGCATATTAGATTCAAGGTCATTTGAAGGTCAAACTGCAAAAAATCCGATAAAAAAATCTAGAAAAATAATAATAAGGAAAAAGATTAAGTTCAGGTCGATTTCAGGTTTATAATTCATTGCAACAGAAATTATGAGTGTGGGTTAAACTTTAGTCATAAAGGAGAGATTTCTACATTTCTAGTGTTGATTTGAATAATTTTTCATCTGTGCCTGGTTTGGTTCTTGTTATGACATTGAGAATAAAAATGATGGATTGGGCAGCTATTCATTTTTCTCTTCCCGGGTTAATCTAGCTGAACTTTGTTACTAGAGGATTTCAAGGACGTAAAGGGATCGCGATAATAGGAAGGGATTCACTTTATAGACTCTCTATGGTCCCTTTGATCCTGTCTCTGTATCCCACTTAGGATTTTCAAATTAATTATAAGTCTATATGCTATGTTAGCGGAACTAATCCTATTAGAAAAAGGTCATGGCCTGAAATTTCGAATTGCACAAAGTCGAATATCGAAAAGTCTCGAATTTGTCTCGAAAAGTATCGAAATAAGAAAAAAAGCACTGAGCATATTGAATGTAGAAAAGAACATAGAACATAAAAACGGTAGTGCGACGACTACGGTAATGCAGTGGTGCTAGTGTATAGATAATTTGCTTCAGTGAAGTGCAGATAGATAGATACGTGTAAAATTTATGGTCAATTAATGGTTTTTGATTTCCTTAGTGGAAAAATTGAATTTTCCACCTTTTTGTGACCTGAGTGAGAATGACCCCAATTTAATGGGTCATTAATTTAATTTCTGCTGATATAATAATAAATTACAGATTATTTAACAGATTTTATAAAATTTCCGAGGTTTTCGAGGGATTTTGAAATGTTTTCGTGGAATTCTAAGCGATTTTAAGTGATTTTAAGGATATTTTAAAAAGATTCGGTAGAATCTTAGGGGATTTCAAAAGATTTTAAAGGGTACCAACAGATTTAAATTGACATTATGCGAGATTTTGACAAAATGTCAACAGAAATATTATTAAAAAATTCGAATTTTTAATAATTTTCTGTCAGAGAAATTTGTCTGAAAGACAGGAAAAAGTCATTACAGAAATGTCAGGGAAATTGAAAAATTGAACCTAGCCAATTTAAAATCCAATTCGCTGCACATTTTTCTTTGGAAGGTGAATGAATCAATATTTCTTCTATTTTCCAAAAATACTAAAGCTATTGAATTGTACAAACAGGTAAGTAAGTTAGGTTTCATGTTCTGAAAGTTTTTAAAAATCGATAGTTACATAATTTACTTAGATTTTTTTTTTAATTCATACATTTCTATATAAGTAATGCATAGATGCACTTTGAAAATTACTACCACGGCTTTTATTCGTACAGTTACTAAGAAAACACTGATTGCAAACTTAAGGAAGGAAGTTTATTAGATTCAATATTATCTTCATATTTCAAAACATTTATTTTATACCATTAATTTCCATATTTTTAAACATTGACTTCAAAATCTTATTCTTCAGTTTAAAAAATTTTATATTATTTCATTTGACTTGGAACGCTTTTCACTTTCGTCTATTTGCAAACTTGAATCTCAATTCTTCTAAATAAACGTAAAAAAAATATTTTTGTCAGAATAATATTAACTTTGAAGATTTTTCTTTTCAATCCCCTTTCAAACAATTGATACACTGGAACTTTTCTTTTCTCCTGCAGACAAAAGAATTCCCTAACGAGTCTCACGTAATTGGAATATAATACCTCAATAATTTTTACAGTCTGCTAATTTCATAGTCGAAAAAGTACATCAAAGCGAATAAAGAAAGATAGCATTATGAAATGAGTGGGTGAAAGTGGATTCACTTAATTATGCTTTCTAAAATCTGCATTTCTCTTTTTTTAAACTAAACTTGGTCAAGTTATACAAAATTCTGTAAATTGTTGTGCTCTGAACCATCTGATTCGTATGCCAATTGGAGGTACAAATCCCAAGGGAGACGAAAATTTCCATTTTCAAAATCTGCATATTGCATATATGTATGTATAGCGCAATAGATAGAGGGAAGTAATAAATTCTTTTGGAATTTCGATATATTCAATCATGATGAAGTTATATGGTATTTAAAATTTCTATAAAAGGCTGGATTATGAATCATCAATACGTCGCGCTTCGCGCGCTTGCATTTGATGAAAACTGGGGGGGGGGGTCAAATTTTACACAAATCTAATACATTCTCTCTGGTGAGAATGTAAAAAGGTACATTTTTACTCTCAAGGGAATAAAAAGTACTTTTTATTCGGGCTTAAAGTTTTTTATATTATTTTATACGGCTACTTTTTACTCCCTTGCGAGTAAAAAAAGTACTATTTATTCCCTAGCGAGTAAAAAACTACTGTCTTTACTCCTTAGGGAATAAAAAGTACATTTTTACTCTTTAGATGTTTTTCACATTTTTTCACAACGACGGACCTACATTTCTGCATTTCACTCCCTTGGGGGTAAAAAAATTTACTTTTTACTTCCTAGGTAATCAAAATTAAGTTTTACTCCCTAGGGAATATAATGTACTTTTTTACTTTCTTGCCTTAATATTTTATTGTACATTTTCATCAAAGAAGGTAAAATTTTTTAAATTAACAAACACGTGATTTACCACCAAATCGAACATAAAATATAAAGTGCTCTCGAGAATTACTCATTTCTTCCTATCATAATAGAAATTGAAGACCAGCATATAAATTTTCCAATATTCGATTTTATGACGAGCTCTAACCATATTTTCAAGAGAGACTCGAGACTCGAAAGACCAATGCTTACATTTTGAACTTTCAAAATTAAACTTTCTTGCCTGTTTAAATATTTAAAATTGTTTATTTTAGACAAGATATTATTTATATTGTCTTATGAGTTTTTTTCTCGCGTTAAAATATATCATGAAATATATTCAGAGAAGAATTAATTTATTCTGTAATTGAATAAATAAATGAAAAATAAAATACATTCTCTGATAAAAATGTAAAAATATATAATAAAATATAATAATATGATAAAATAAAATAAAACTAATTGAATAAATTAGTTTTGTAATTGCTTTAATACCGAAATTACCGTACAAGATTGTTTTCACGTTTGCTTGATAAAAACAGTGTATCCTGCAATTTCCTACGAAGATTTTGTTGAATTTATAGCATAAATTCTTTTATAATTGGTATGTTCATTTACTGTATGCATGTATGAATAATACAATGACTGATGTCACTCTCTATAGTATTTTCTACAGATGTCTCCTTCTGCAGTTCTCAGAACTGTCATCTGTAATTCTTTTTGTCAGTTGTTTTTTTCAATAAATAGTTCCTACTAAACCTCTTGTTTATTCAATTTAAACATTCAACAGATTTATTCGTTAATAATCTCGGGCTTAAATAAAGCTTTGATTTCATTTTCATGTAATAATAATAATAATTATTATTATTGGCAATATAAAGCAAGTAGAATAGTGTTATAATTAATAATTATTTATCATGTCTACTAAACATTTTTTTTTCTAATTTCATATAATTTTTTTGTCCTTTTACTTGAATTGGGCCGCGACCAATGAAAATAATCAGTTTCAGAATTATTCTACTCGAAAGTAAGAGGTCGGGATTGAATAAATTAAAAGTGGTTCTTTGAATTTTAATAAGGGAATCAGAACCCAATAAATCGTGCAGATCGCATGGCGCAAACGTAAAATCTCGATAAAAGCGAGAGTGCTTGATAAAAACCCTTGGAAAATGAACTTGGATCTTTACTCATTAAAACAGGATGGCACATAATTCTGCTCTGTCTAATTTGAATTACGAGAGACTAATTATGTTTCTGAAAGGCTGTGAGTTCTTCTCCGTATTCTATTTTATCAATTCTTTTTCTTTAAATGAATAAAAAAATTTAACTTTTCTTTATAAGCTAAGGCTTATTATTGTATTGTATATTATTTTGTAATATCCGGAAAATCGGTTTAAATTTCTTGTAATTCTTTTACATCATTAAAAGGTCTTGAAATTTTATGAATTTTTTTGAAATCTCATGAAAATCCTGAAACTCTTTTGAAATCTATTTCTCACCTATTTTTATTTAATTACATTTTCACCTCTTTTCATGATATGATAAATACTGTAATAACTGACATGGAGAATTGATTGACATTTACAAATATATTCAGTTTCTCTCCATAATATAAATGAGTTATCTTGACTAGAAATTGAAATGATCTAATAAAATTGGTTCCACTAAATGCAGTTGTAACTCGCTGAACACAATTTTCCACGAGAATTTCCCTGTGGAATCCAAATCCGATTACTGGCTGCGTTATCGTAACGATAACAATAAATTAAAGACAATTAGATTAGCGAGAATATAGGCATTGGCGAAATTTTCGAATATTTTCCTGTCGAGCTGCTTTGGGATATCAAAAATTTAACTCGCTAACTTTTTTCCTCCAGATTATGGCTATAATGACCAAATTGCATAAAGCTGTTGATTTAACTCGCTGTGAAAAACATTCCGTTTTAACTTTTAATTCCATATTCGAAATTTCCGTTTAGTTCTCTTTATTTTTTGAAATAGTTTCAAACTTCATTTTACTGAATTTACATTTTAATTTTTGAAGTGTTCAAAACAGTATTAATATCAGAATTTGAATACTCTGAAATCCTTTTTCTAGAATTCTTAGAAATCTTGAGAAATAATTTAAAGTTTTAAGTTTTTTAAGAACTCTAGGGATTTTTAAAGGATTTTAAATTTTTTGAAATTTTGAGGAATAATATTTCAAATGCTTTTAAAGGATGTATTTTTATTTGAAAGGATATAAATTTATAAAGGGATTTAAAATGCTATCACAGAATTCTAAAGAATTTCAAGAAGTTTCTCGGAATTTTAAGAGGTTTTCACAATATTAAGATTAGGAAAGCGTGGTAATATTTTGTTATTAAAATTATAATAATATTATATAATTATAAATATAAATTACATTATTATATAATTAAAATTATAATATAATATTTATAAACATTTCCCTGCCAGGAATTTGCATTACCGACTGTGAGTATTACCGACTGATGGTAATGTAGCAAGAAATAGTGAAATAGGATTTGTACTATTTGAACCTGTACTACTTGAACTTCACATCATTTAGTTCTTCGAATCTTGAATATATTCAATAATCAATAAAATTTATTAATTTGTCAGGTCAATCGATTCATCTCGACACAAAGGAACTTTTCTTCCTAAATATTCTTTAAATTGCAGTTGAAAAATCTGAAAAGTCTACAAAAATATACCCATTAACGTCCCAGACTTGCATTCATATATTTCGCCATGCTTTATGCCCTTTATCTTTTTCCTCGTTTTCCCTTGATTCGTGCTCTTCTGTCATTTTTTTCTCTCACGTTAAATGGAGTGGGATTCCGAGCTCAACGTCCATGGGGTGTTGTAAAAAAAGTACCTGACCTCTTTCCACTCATCAGGTATTTACAGATAACTCTACCTGTGCAAGAGACCTTTGGCCCTTGGAGACTTGATACTGGAATTAGTTAACTCACCTTTTTTCAAGAAAGCACTAACATCCATGGGGATTCATTCATATGTAATGCTAGAAACTCTTCAAGCATTTCTTGTAGCGAGAGTACTTCATGTGATAGAATAATAAAGAATTAAAAGTACTTCATCTTATATTCTCTTTTGAAATGGAAATTGTTCAAATATTATAAAAACACAAGTTTGGAAGCCAAAAGACTTTCCGTGATAGATTTTATACTTTACCGAGTAGACATTGCAGTAAAATTTATACAAGTCGTTTCGTTAAGCTGCAGAAGCATCCAACTGAAACAACGATCGCTGTCGTTACTCGTACAAAGTAGCTTCCTATTCTCAAGAAAATAGCGTTTAACACGAATGGGATCGTTACTGCAATCTCTTTGTAACGCCATTTCTTTGAGAAATACTAAAATGTTACATATTCTAAGAGAAAAAAATTTAATGTTAATGGCATGAGACATTTGTTCTTTTGAATTCTTTTCAGATAAAATTTA
This sequence comes from Synergus japonicus, assembly GCA_900474275.1. Classification (NCBI taxonomy): domain Eukaryota; kingdom Metazoa; phylum Arthropoda; class Insecta; order Hymenoptera; family Cynipidae; genus Synergus; species Synergus japonicus. The sequence goes on from UCOH01012177.1 coordinate 22,047, forward strand.
GATAAATTCTTTTTGATCCTGTTAAACTCTTTTTAGGAATTTTGTAGGATATCAAAAATTATTAAGGGTTATAAAGTTTTTCGTGAAATCTTTAAAGGATTTCATGAAATTCCTGGAATTTTAAGGAATTTAAAAACTTTTCTAGTATTTTCAGGGAAATTAAAAGTATCTATTTTCTAGAAAGACTAAAACTATTGAATTGTACAAACAAGTAAGTAGGTTAAGTTTTATGTCCTGAAAGTTTTTAAATAATCAATGATTAAATACTTTACTTCCATCGATGCTCTTTGAAAAATTGCGACAGCTGTTTGTATTTGCTCAGTTACTAGGGAAACGTTGTGGAAGTTAGTCTGGTTTTAAGTGAAGAAAAAGGCTGATCTGCATTTTTTGAAAATCCACCGATTTTCAACTTAAGAACGCAAGTTCATTAGACACAATATAAAATGAAAGAGTACCTGAAATTTTGCAAAGCCACTGTATTTTTTATACTCTTTTTAAATGTTACCGGAGTGTCTATCGATAAAAAATAGCTCAACTCTCTCACCAGCCACATCAAAAGAAAGATATGAGTTTCTGAAACAGTGTTGATAGTTAGTGAAGATTTGCAAATCCAGGACAATCGAATTTCAAACATCATAGCAAAAATCCTGCACGGCATTCCAAATCAGGTAATCAGTTTAGGACCTTCTATCATTTCAATCCATTCACTGGAATCTATACAAAACAAAAGTACATGATAAAAAGCAAACTCTTTCCGAATAAACTCCTTGATGTGAATGGATTCGAGATGAAGGTGGAATTGTTCCACCTTCGCAATTCCTCAGGACATCTAGTTGAAGTTTCTGGACCTGATGCTCTTGTCGCGAAAGCCCTTTCGAAAAAGATGAAGTTTAAATTGTCAGAAGTCCAATCTCAAATTGAGAGGCATGGCAACTTTAATTGCCACATGGAAAGCAAACGAACTGGTCTCGCCTATTTACTTGCAAATAACACAATTCAGTTCATTACAAACCAGGGCGCAATGGTCCCTAATTGCGATCAGCAAATAGTGATGAGTAAAAGTACTGGACGAATTAAATTATGTGTCTTGATACCAAATCTAACTGCCGAAATTGATAGTGTATCGTTCAGTACGAATGGATTTACCTGGTTTTACTGGTACTAATGATTTGGATGATCACAAACTGCTTGAAATTTGGTAAAGATCTTTGGTCCTGGTTCGATATCCTGTGAGTAACTTTAGGATTCTCGGTGCCTCGTGAACCTTAACAATTATCGGAAAGGATTGTATTCGTCTCGATTCTTTTGGCCTTCTCCATATTCTCTTCCAATATCTTCGGAATGCTAACGGACGTGAAACTTACAAAGAAGTCTGATGTGTCTTTGGATACATTGGAGGAATTAAACAGGACAAATGATAGCGAACTTTTTGAATATAATAAAGCAACAGAATGATTCCATTTTGCAAGCATTAGCTGGCAAATCTTGAATTGTTGTACAACATAAACTTTTCGTGTTTGTAAAGCGGGTTGAAAATCTTTGTCTGATAACAGCCTGAAATCACTTTCAACTGAAATCAACCACTCTAGAGCTTGTTCCACGTCTTCAACAATTGTCAATTCTTCTGATTATTTATTAAAAATCTATCTTAGCACCTTTGTGAGAAATAAACACCTTTTCGTTTTCATAAAATAAAACCTCATCACTGGATCCCGTATTCCTTATCCATGTTCACATACTTGAAACTTAAGTACTTTTAAGAAATTTTAAGAGGTTTCTAGGAATTTGGTGAGATTATCAGGAGTTTAAGGGGATTTTAATGTTTTTCGTGGAATTTTTTGTGGATGTCCCTTGCAGTTGTTGATGTGCTCTTGCAGAATTAAAAAGTTTTGTTACCATTGCCTTATAATATTATACCAATCATTTAGTGATTGCACGTTTATTGTGAATGTAATTGGTGAGTTCATTAATAATTAAAGATAATGCGATAATCGCGTAAACATATCAACAGGCAGAGTAAAAATAAAATGACCCTAACAATATTTCCGAGTATTGATCGTTTTCCATAGTAGGGTTCTTATTAGCTTAACCTTTTATATCCTCACCTTTCATGGTGTTAATACCCAAGTTGATGCTCGTTATATTCAACAATGCCCTTTAACTATTAGACTTTAGTTCTGAGGTTAATAATTTCCATGAATGATTGATGATATTTCTTGACATTTTATTACCATAGTAATCTACATGAAAGAAGATGTAATTTTGAAAATAGAGGAAAGTGTCTCTCTCAGATAAGTTAATGTTTCCAGATCGCAATGAATTAAGTGGAGGACTGAGAATTAAGCGCGCAATTACACAAGTAGTTTCATTAAAGTCACTTTGATCGAAGTTCGCAATAATTTTTGCTGCGATAAGAAAAACATTCGAGGATGCTATTCGGATACCCAGCACAAAATACCCAGCTGCAAATGAGTTTTGGAACTAGAATTAATTCTTAATTCTTTAAAATTGAATACTCTAATCACTCTGCATGCATAATACAGTTGCAGTAACTTCTACTGTATTGTCTGGGATTTTAGGAGATATATAGTGGTTTATAGTGATAATTATTATATTATATTATTTATTATATTATTATTATACTGTTTTCAATTTTATATCTCAATCCCGCGCCTTTAGTTTATCAAATGTGGAAGCCATATATGATAGATAGTGTCACGTATAATAGGATTTAACGTGATTGTATTTGAAATCAATTTCACAGCCTTTTCCACGAACACTGAACTATTTCTTAATGGTTATTATCCTCGAAATAATTGGACTTAAAGTGAAGAATCTCATAGAAAATCATCACCCTGGTTTAATACTATTTTCTTTTTAAACGCAGGCAAGTAAAGCAAAAGAAAAGTGAAATAAGTAATTCAGGAAGAGGAAGATTTCAGATAGAGATTTAGGGACATATGTCTTTACGCTAATTTATTCAAGACTCAGCTTCTGGCAGAAGTTATTCCAGGCCCTTGGGTGAATTCGCATGTGTCTCTTGAGAAATAGTTTCTTGAGCCGAAATAAGTCGACTGGAGTTAGAGCGGGATGTCGCGTCGATTAATTCCGAAACACGCGCGCAACTCGACCTACCTTCGTTTCCAGTTCCTTCCGCCATTCTGCAGCAGCAAATGCACGTGGTAATAACTCAACTCGGCAACCAACGTCCGTTTTGCTGCAGTAAATAGTTAAATCTTAGGTACCATCAGCCAACAATTAGAATATTCCGCACTTTATGCGTATACTTATGTGCACTCACAATGCAACCATGATGCAGGTCGGCATAAACTTGCATTAGCCACCTGCAAGTGGTTTATACTTCATGTTGGAAGAGCAATGTTGAATTAGCAAATAACATATGTTTCAGGGTGGCTACATTTCAGAGAAGTCAGGGAACATATTTCCACTTGAAGTGGAAAAAAAACAAACTAATGGCGCAGAAAAATTTCAGGAGAACCTTCGAAATCACTTAAAATTCGCCAAGATTGAAATCCCTTAGAAATCCACAAAAACCATTAAAATCATAAATCTCTATAAAAAAAAGAATCCTTTTATATTTTTTGAAATTAAGAATCCTCTAAAGTTCACCACCGATCTATGAAATAATTTTTGAAGTATGTTTTTTATCTCCTAACTCTATTCGTTGACGTGTAAAAAGTATTGTACACTAATATGTCTTTTTTACTTGATGACCTTTCTCTGTAAAAAAATGTAGGGGTTGCACGCACTATTTTCATACATATCATGAAATAACGGAATAGTATTTTACGTTCACTTACCTTGATTGGAAGTGGATTGGCCCAATGGAATATTTCATACTGAGAAATAATGGCACTGCGATATTTCAAAGTCTACAAGAATTTCATGCAGATAATTTCCCTTTGCTAATTTCTGTTCGATATTGCGCGTCTGTACGTATAATTCAATCAACTCCAATTAAAGCGTAAGAGGAATAGAATGAAGTATTTCACAATCTTCAGAATTGGTGTGACAAAATGGAAATCCGCAATAACTGAAAAAGTCCTATATTGGTAGTAATCCTCCTGGAAAAAACTGGCTATCACAACCACAGAAATAGTAGAGTATGGTACAACTACTAATTTGTAGTCACAACCATAGCAGTGTTTTTCATACACTGGAGAGAGATGCGGAGGAAATGTCAATCCTTTGGGTAAAGATCCTATATTTTAGTAGCAATCTACTAGGGAGAAATGGTGCAAATAGCAATTCATTGAAGAGATGGTGTAAAAGAGGCAATCTGTCGGGTTTGGTGCATATAAAGTAGCAATCCACTGGGGAATGATGCTACAGAATTGGCAATCTACTGTGAAGAGATGTTATAACATTTACACTGGTTTATATAATTTATAATTCTAGACTATATTGTTGATCTAATAATTTTAATCTGGACTTGGTCACGTAATGTCCAGCATGTCTTGAGCCTAAATATAATTTTTCGACATTAAAAAAGTAGTAAATAACAGCTGGTACGCGCGAAATAGAAGCAATTTTGTTTCGTCGTTAAGGACAGAGAGATACGCGTAGCTTAGAGACATAATAATATAATAATCTCGTAAAACATCTCGAATTACTCTCTCGTGGGAGGAATTGCGGCTTGCAATATAGCGTGCATAAGTAAAGGTAATATGTGTGACAAACACTGAAGTAAATATGCTCAAAAGCTTGAAAGAAGTACATTTAAAGGAGTCTCGGAAGGATTAACTAAACGAGCGGAGCTGCCTTGCGAAAATTGAATAGTGTCATGAAATGAAAAGCAAATTTGAAGCGGCTACTTAGAACTTTATCCTTTCATTTACACATTAAATAGTTTTCATCTAGTTCGGCTGACTGCTCGTCTAATTTTAAAATATAAACAAGTAATGGTTCTTTTGCAGTTTTTAACGCATGCAACGTGCAGGCAATTGATCTTCATTTCCTTGCATTTCTCTTCATCATCAGTCTCTTTCAATTAAGCGAGTTTTTCAGAGAGCTAATAGACGGAATGTATATATTCTCTTGGGAAGTAATTGAAAGGATACGCGGCGCAAAGCAAATTCTGCGGTTCTTTTCAGACAGACGTGAACAAAGCTTTAAATTCTTATTTCATTTCTCCCTTAAGTCAATTAAAGCTCTTGTTTGATTGCAAGGGCGATTTGATTTTTGTTAACAAAGGAAGTTATAATAAGATAATGTAAAGTAAAATAAAATAATGTAATATATTATTTTGTTGTTAATTTCTGAAGAGAAAAGTCCTTTTACACAGAAAAAACTATGGTTACATTTTGTTGCAGATAAAATTTTCCGCGGTTGAAGTTTACACGCTATTTGGCGAAAGTTTATCCTACGATGAAATAAAAAGCGTCGTCTGCTACGTCTTTGGTAACAGTGCGAAGGACAACAAAATATGAGTAAAAGTGAGCTACAAATTAGAACACCAGATGTTAAAAAAACATGTTACTTGTTTAATTATTATTTTAAAAATAATTAAACTTGACGCGGACGAGTGAAAATGTATTTTTGGTGACTGGGAATAAAGCAATAAATTGACACACAAACAACCCGCCATGTTAAGAAGATCAGTGAATATGGCGACTTTTCTACAGGTGTCAAGTTCCTAATTATCAGTGACGAAAAATATGTTTTTATTAGTCCGAAATAAATAAAAGTATTTTTTTTTAATGAAATTGAAGTAGGTACAACGCTTTTTAAAATTTTTTATTCCGACCCACTTTATCCATACTTTGTTGTTTTTCTCACTGTTGTCAACCGCATAGCAGACGACGTTTTTTCATCCCAAGACAGTTTAAAAACACAAAATTATCTCCTTTAGTGTAAAGTTTATTCGACAAGGTTAATTTTTGTTGCAGCGAATCTTTACCCTGAAATCGATGTAAACTTTATCCTTCGTTTTTTCTGTGTAAGTATCACTCCTAAAAAGGAATTACAGCTATAGTTTTGAGTTGTAACATTCTTGAAACGTGTAAACAATGAAAATTGAATGCTCAGGAAACTACTTTAGAATAAAGCTCTTGTATATTGAAGTACAACTTCAACGAGTAGGTAAATAACAATTCCAGCGAATTGTTAGGAGAATCCACTTTGTTGTAACTCAACCACACAGCTTTCGCGGTCAACAAGAAACAGGATCTATGAAATCCCATTGTCATTTTCTCTCATCTAAAAGTCCTCTACCAACACAGGTTTATCTAATTCTGCTACATTGACATTCTTATATGCTGCCTCTATCAGTATTGCATACGTAGGGTAAACCTCCAAAGCCGTGAGTTTTCGCGAGAGAAGGAGGCAAATTATTCAAGCTTCTATAATTCTATAACTTCTCTAGGCGCCTGAGTACGGCTCCTAATAACAGGGATTTCGGGAAATTTATCGGGCGAAGGCAAACCTCGAGTGGGTTTTGTGTTATTGGGATGCATGACATTCAATTATGTTTAAAGATCAAGAACACCAGAGTCAAAACATAACGCTACTTTGATACTCTTTATGCTTTCAATACGTTCACGGAAAAGAGCAGTCGCTTAAAATTTAAGGGGCTATGCTATGAGTTAAAAACCTGCATACAACCATAAAAAAGCTCCAGAGTAAAACAGGTCATCGAATCGCGCAATAGGAAGAGAAAATTGACCGCAAATCAAATCTGCATTGAAAATTTGAAATGCGGTTTTCTCAAAACTGCATTTTTAAAATCGGGTGACGGTATAGATCGAAAACTAATCATCCGATCGACTTCAAATTTTTAGACAGTCTTCATTATATGTTTCTACAGAGGATGGACCTCCAACTTTTTGTTATATAAAAAATTACAACTTTTATAAACAAAAAACGAGAGTTTTTTTAAAGAAAAAATTGAATATTTTTTTCAAAACTGCGCCATTTTTATAATTTTTAATATTTTGAAAAGCTAGAGGTCCATCCTCTAGAGAAACTCATGTAGTTTACTAAAAAAAATTTTGTTTTCGAGCACCTAGCATGGCCGACACCGTTACCCGTATTTCAACTTTTTTTAAAGGTTCTTTGCGGTTCGCCTTGTATCTCTGCTTCCAATGAATATTTTTTGACAACAATTTTATGATAAATACGTGAAGACATATAAAAAATACTGAAAATTTTTTAGAAAGATTAAACGTATAGTTTTTTTTTAATCTTCGAAAATTGCTGTTTTATTCGTCCGAGAAACTAGCATAACCCCTTGAGCGACTAGTCAATGATTCTTGGACATGGTAAAATTTCATTGAATTTCATGAAGTTGTGGAAGAAGATCAATTAGTCTTTAAAAACAGTCACTGAATTTTGAATAAAGTGAACAACCAATGCGAAAAAAAAAGAACACCAAGCGAAGTTCAGTGTTAATGTGATGTCAGAATTGGTTTTGTCATCTGAAGATGTTGCTCCTTCTTCTTCACTGAGAAAAATGTTTGGTGCGGACAACAAAACTTTTTGTTGCTATAGAAGCAACAAAAATTGTTGGGTTGTGCCAACCAAATCTTGATTCTTTCAACAAACTTTTTGTTAAACCAAGAATATTCATTTGAACCAACAAAATCTCAGTTTTGGTTGAATTAACAAAACTTTGGTTGGTTCAAAAAAAATTTGGTTGGCACAACTAAAAATCTTTGCTGCTTCTATAGTAACAAAATTTTTTGTTGTCCGCACCAAACATTTTTCTCAGTGTTCTGACCAATTCGAGGCATCATTCATAGTTGTTTGGTGGTATCTAGAGTAAACAAGATACCATTTAAATACTAGAAAACACTATTTAGATGACAAAACCAATTATTGCTAATAAATCTGCTAAAGTATAACATTTGTATTGCCCAAGAAAAAATGTAATTTCTACGAAAACATTTTAAAGCATTCCTACTTGATTAGATGGAACCAAATAAAAAAACCACATTGATACTAAAAAACCGTAAATTAAACCGTAAACTAAACCGTAGATTACGAAACCTTGTGGTAAAGTTGTCAGGTATTCTTGGTTCTGGATGTTTCAGCAGACCGCAAATATGCGGTATAACGTGAATTTCGTTAATGTTCTCCGTACTCTGTAGATACTGGAAGTGGCCAGACACGAGGGTGCAGCAATGTATAGAGTGTATATTGCTCGAGTGTTACAGGTAATAGGCCATAGAGTTCGTAATAGCTCGGGGGTGTCCTCCACCTTCATTGAATTTCCCTCGAGCAACTGTACACTTTGGTAGGTGACATCTTGATGCTCACTGCTGGCTTATCAATGTGATGCTTTGCACATTTATTCATCCTGATTGTTTCGCTTTCAATTTTAAATACATACTTCATAGAAAATTAATTTATGCAAAAAAAAAACTCTAGGGTTGATTATGTATTTTGGTACCCTCTTTGCATTATAATTTTAGTCTGGCCTTTCTTGATCCGCGCATGACAGATCAATTTTAAAGTAGAAGTCCGTGAGTTACTTAGGACGACTGGAAACATTGAAGCTCTTCATTAACAAATGTTAATGAAGAGCTGCTGGTGTGCGGAATTTGCACATTCTTAGGGTTAGGGGTGAGATTCACTTGTCAGGTCGGTCTGGATTTGAAGAAGGGTGAAGCAAGACTAATATCATCCCCAAACCACGAAGTAATATATCATTACTCCCTTATTAGCAGGAAGTCTAGTTAAACATTAACTAATCGAAGTTTAGCCAAGATACATATTTTATTATGTTCCTCAGTTTACTCGAATATTCTTTCTATTTTCTAAATTTATTATGACATGCACGACATTCCAAGTGAATGCTGGGAGTTAAATAACGAAGTAATACAGGGACGAGAATTGTAGGGATAGATATAATTTAATCACTTTAGAACCATCCACAACTTTACATATCACATGCAATTCTGAATTATCAACTCTCAGATTCCAAGCGCTGCTGAATTAGAGAAGGTATGTATTTCTCTAAATTAGAATTTTCGAATTCTCGAGATTAAATTACAGAAAAGTTTATAAGAGTACTTCCGCTTTTAAAAAGAACTTTCCATGTTCTGCCGCTCTGAAACAAATGCTGCTGCTATTATGCTCCGTTTATCTGCATTCGAAAAGTATCCCGCGATTTTTTTCGTTGCAACCGGGAAAGATAAATAACCACCCTCGACGGATGTCCCTCGCTTTGTTATAGAGAGGAATGAATTTCCTGCCACCCGCGAACGTTAAAAGTTCCCTCGAGCTACAATTTTCCAGGAAAATCATTGCGGTGCGGTGTTTGTAATACCACTCTTTTGTTCCATCAGTTACAAAAAGATTGGAAACCTGTATCTCTAATGGAACACTAAAAATATGTAGAAGATGCAAAAGGATGACTAAAAATGCTTTAATAAGGTCTTGATTGCTTGAATTTATGAAAAAAGTGCTAATAACGTAAACATTTATTATAATACATTTTTTATAATACACCTATGATTTCAGAGGCTTCTCATCCCTGTGAAGCGAGGCTTAAATCGGCGCTTAGAGTGTCTCTATATTTATATGCTGTGCATTATTTTAATTGTTTTTCATGCCTAAGTGGAACTAGAATTTTAATATTTACTCCCTAGTGACTAAAAAGTAGTTTTTATTACCTAGGGAGTAAAATCACCCCTTTAAAGTATGTGTTTTTCTTATAACACATGCACTATTTCAACTGCTTGATATTTGTGAAGCGGGGCTAAAGTTCCACTTTTCACTCCCTAGGAATTTTTTTTTTCTAGGTACTAAATTGTATTTTTACTACCTATCTGTGTTTTTTGATAACACATGCATTATTTAAATTGTTTTTCATCCCTAAGTGGGACAAAAATTCCACTTCTTAAACCCTAGGTTGTAAAAAGTACTTTTCAGTCACTACGGAGTAAAATGCTATTTCAGTTAAAATTTCCCTAAAATTAATTTTTTTTCTTTTTCTGTTTTAGGTAAGTTTTTACGGGTTTGGTGATGTATTAAATTAATTAAGATAAGCAACTTCAACATTGGTAAGTTTCACCTATTGGAAATGAAAATAATATAAAATGGGGTTGATAAAAAAACTAAAATAAAATATATTATAAAAAATATCGTATTTTCGATGGGAGAGAAGACTTTTTTCACTTTTGATTAAATTTGTGCGTAAACGCTGCATCGTCACTTGTCTAGTTCTAGTTGTCATTTTGAATGCTTCCATTACCCTGATTTGCGACCAATGAACCACACGATCGGAAATGTACAACCGAACTGCGTACTGCCGGATGCTGTTGTGGTCTCGGCTGTGGATTTAAATTTTGTTCATCCCAACATCCGTAGGAGCAATTACCGGCTATGTACAGAGGTTCTAATTAACTATCCAGAATTGACACATAAAGCGTCAATAATTCTCTCCACACTATTCTGCAAATTACGAGGAAAATTTGATCCGAAATTGCTTAGAGGCTTAAGTACATGTCAAATAAAATCGATCATGTTTCAAACTAAATCTTGAATTTATATCGAATTGACTAAAATCCATATTTGCCTGTCGGTGTAATTATGTTAACATTTCACCATTAGCTAGTTTGATACATTCCGTTATACGAGTTCATTAAGCGCTCTCGAAATTATACCCATTCTAAAATACTCATCACAGTAATTAAGTAATTAGGATTCTATGAGGAGTTAATTACGCGAATTTTGTGTGTTTACCAGATTTCAAGATTTAAAATATCTTTCAAAGACACATTAAATAGTTTCAAAAGATTATATGATATATTATTTTTTAAATATTTATTTGTATGTTTTAAAATATTTTGAGACGTTTAACGTTATTATAAAGATTTAAAAATTTTAAGGGATTATAAAATATAGTTTTTAAATACATTTTAATGTTATAATGGAGCAAATTCCGAATGTCGCAACCCACTTTGTATTGTATGATTATTTTAGTGTAATAGCGTGCCCAAAATGTAGTGTAATTATTATTTTATTTCACTTAGGGCAAGTGGCTTTGTACGAAGCTAGTACTTAAAGTTCGAGTGTTATTCACAGCACGGCGACTGAGTAAAGGTATTGAATCAAACTTTCATTGCCTTAATTATAACCACTGATACTTTTCTTCAAGAAATATACCTAAATGGTTGTCGAAAACAGTAAATAAATTTCCAAGATGTTATAGTTAATTTTCAATAATTAGATATATTTTTTGTAATAACAATTACTTATAAAATATACCAAATGAATGAATTTAATTTAATTTAATCGACCAATAGAATTCTCATGTACTCACGATTGAAGAGCTTCTGATGAGAAAGGAAAGCAAGAAAGTCGAAGGGAAAAAAGCAGGGGTCTTTGTCGGTGGAATAAAAGTCGATTTGCAATTTACCTCTTTCAAACAGCTCCGAAGCCTTTTCATGTGGAAGATATACGAAATTGTGTAAAGCACATTGTCCCTGTTACTTTACATTGTAGAGTACAGACCGCTTGAAAACGATCGTGGATATCGGCTTAAAGTTTAAAGCTTTCAAACCTTGCTTTTGACGTAAATACAGACTCACTTGAAAGTGTGTGTGCGGGTGTTCTGAGGAACGTAAAGCACGTCGCGCCTTCGCTCTTCGGAGTAAACGATGCGAAGTAATTAAAAGTCGATAAAACCTACTGCCCTGCTTCACTAGCTTCTTCTGCTACTTTTAACTCAGAGCAAAATATACTTCAAATCTATTTACACGCGCTACTCCTCCCTATTTAATTCCAGCCAATGTTTTTCCAAAACTATTCAATTATTTTCCAGTGCAAATTTGAATTTATACTCAAAAGCATATAGGAGGGAACGATATCCGCAGCGATAAATTTCTAATAACGATTTTTTATTTTCGCCAAAAAGGCGAATCTGGAACTTTTATCTTCGCGCCGGTTCGAACCTTTCATTCCTGGCATGATGAAGGAGAGGAGGAACTTTGAAAAATGTTAAGAAATATTTTTGTAAAAGTTTAAGCTGTTTAAGTGACTTGAATTAAAAAAAAAACCCTTTACCTTCATCATGTGGAGAACCAAAGGTTCGAACTGACACGAAGACATAAAAGTTCCAGATTTGTCTTTCCGACAATAACTCCTCTCATAATTCATCTTAAAATTGTATGCAACATAAATTTACATTATAAGAAAAATTTGAAAGTTGCATATTCGGTTTCGCGAAAAAATAATATGGAAACCGGCATTAAACATTTTTACACGTAATAATACTCACGATTTCTTTTACCTTTGTTCGAAATATTAATTAACTTCTATATCCAGACAAATAAAACCTACATGAATATCAGATTATTGTTTCAGTGGAATTGGTGATCAAAACTTTATTGCATCATCCGATATAACCAATAAGGTGCTAAATGTAGTTGCACGTAATATTCTGCCTACGATAAATATGGCTATAAAATATGTTTCCGTGTTACATTTTATGACTCACGCACTATAAAATATTTTTTCATTTTCGATATGAATAGTTTTAATTTTTATGAACTTATTCAGTAACAGAAAATCGAATTTATAAGCAAGATCTCTTATAATCACAAGATGCGAAGCTATTGAGGTGACCTAAATTTTTAAAAAATCTCTTTTTCTTCATCATGTCGAGAACGAAAGGTTCGAACCGACACGGAGAGATAAAAATTCCAAAGTCGCCTTTCTGTTAAAAAATTCTGTCATAATGCGCCTTAAAAGTGTATGTAACTTAATTTTACATATATATATTTATTTGTTTATAGGATATAGGGTTATTTCCTAGGGATATTCCTAAGAGAACGAATCCCATGCTTCGAGTAATTCAAATTTACTTTTCATGATCCGTTTAAGAGTGACACAATAGTATCGATTGCTACCGTAATTTCTACCAAGGTCTTTCATGTTAACCTGGGAACTACTGTGTCGCATTGAGAAATCAATATTTTCCTAGTGCATTTGCAGTCCTTAATGACTTCACTGAATTGGACGCCTACAAGGCTGCATCTGCGTCATATGTTGATACAGTATTTACTATTTGCATCCGTCTTTCGAATTTAATTTAGTTGCACATTCGTTGCTTTCGCTGAGAAACTGAAAATATTGCACTAGAGGAGTTGAATTTCAGTCTGCGATTCTTGTAAATTTCAGAGTTATTTTACTAGACGCGAGATGCAATTCATTTTAGAGAATGCATGCGCAAAAAACTTCTATTCTGGAAGAATTAAAGTTATCTATGCTTTCCACTTGCCAACGGAACGACTATAATTATTTCTCATTCCTACTTGCATACAATTTAAAATCCAATTTAGTTATTATTTAGTGACGACGTTTGGCAGTCTGGAAGCAACGATAAATGACGATAAACGAGGCAATTATTCTATATGGTTGAACTTCTCAACGAACTTTAAACTACAAATAAACGAATATTTCTATTGTTTCCATTTATAACTAAACAAAATTTAAAAATATTCATTCATTTAGTTGATTTGAACGTTCGAACCATTGCATTTGACTTATGTTTTTGACTTATAACTTGTGACTAAAAACTTTGACTTTTGTCAATGACTTATGATTTATAATTTGACTGATGAAGAATGACTTATATCATAACTTATGACTTATTATTTGTGATTTGTGACTTATGAGTTATGAACCATGACTTATAAGAATTTTGACTTGTGACTAGTGGCTCAGGAATTTTAAACCGTGATTTACAGCATATAACATATGAATTTTTACTTAGGAATTTTGGCTTTTGACTTGTGACTATTGATTGTGACTTGTTACTTGTAATACTTGACTTATAACGCATGAATCATGACTTATTATTTATGACTTATCTCTAGATTCTCATTGTTATGACTTATGACTCGTGACTTATAGCTTACGAGTTATTCCTCCCGAATTATTACTTGTCGAAAGCGTCCAATATCAAGCAAGGGAAATCTATTAAATGCCTCTTGAACAGCTGTCTATACATTATCGTATTTCGATTTTGTCGTGTTGGCGGAAATTGGACGTCGAGTTTACTGACATACGTTGCATAATCTACAGTTTTACGTCTGGCGCGTTCACCCCTAGTTTATGGGTAAACGAGGCGAGGGTTGTTGTTTTTATCTAATTTCTATGTTGCTCCTTTCGTTTTTCTAGATTTTCCCTATTAAAAAGATAAGCATTATTTACATATACCTGAAAATGGAACCAGTGATGATGATGATGATGATTATTATTATTATTATTATTATTATCATTATTATCATTATCATTATTATTACCATTTTCTCATTTTTAGCTATAGTTAAATGAAAGACCCAAACTAATGTTTTTTTTAAATTTTATTATTTATTATCATTATTCTTCTTCTTATTATTATTGTTATTATTATTGTCATTATTATTACTGTTGTTATATAATAAACTTTTTTATTTATGTTTATCTTTTATAAACTAAGGCTCCCTCTCTTGACCACACGTGTTCGTCCATGTGGCTGGGTTGATAATTTTCGTACAGCGAAAGGTACTGCAGGATATTGTTTTACCCTTTGCTTGGCAAAATTCACACTGGGAGTCTGTGTGCCACCTGTATCTCAGTTTCCACCCTGTGTGCATTTCTACCCTCTCTTCTTGTGGATAAATCCGCTATTCACCTTGTGCGAATGGTAAAACAGTTGCCTACCCTGAGTTATAGATATTGGCAGCACTTTCCCAGCGGGGTTTCCCCAAATTATTGATTTTACCATTTACCTTTGCTGGCCGCTCCATAGATGGTGTTGTCATTTGTGCGGCTCGCAAGGATCGATATGTTGTGAATTGAGAAAGTGAGGGTTCACTGTAAATTAGAGCAAGCATTCCAGTGACTGACCAGGCGGTTTTTAATGATATATGTCAAAATAAATGTTTAAAGAAAAATTTCTCAAAATTTCAAAGATAAAAAACTTTTAAAGAGATTGCAAGTAATCAAAAATATTTTCACAGACTTTAAAGGATTTCAAGAAATTAAATAGCATTTTAAGTTTCTCTTAGAAATTTCTTCCAATACCTTAAAATCCTTTAAATTTTTTGAAATCGGTTTTAATCGCTTGAAATTTTATGAAATCTATGGAAAGTCTTGAAACCTTTTAGAATTCTTTAAAAAATTCCTTGAAATTACTCTTTTTAATGAGAGTTTTTCCCTATATGCCTTTAAAAAAACTGCTCTTTGTTTATTAAACATCTGACATTTGCACTGCATTTTTGTCCTCATATTTCTCCCTAAAAGAATTCAAGCTTAATAATGCGACAAGGTTTACTCTACTTAAGGAAATCAAGCGCAGTCGGCCGATCTAAGAAAATAATTGTTTACATTTGCATGAAATTTTTACCACGGTACAGAAGCTAGGTCGTAGTACAGTTTTAACATAAAAGCTGCGCTTCGAGGACCGCTCGTTAGCATCGTTAGTGATGAAAAGATGCAGAGCTTTCAAAAGTTGAGATATATAGACCATTGAATTGGATCTCTTCGTCCTCCCTATTCTCTCAATCTGCTCGATTTAAATTATTGATGAGGCTGAAGCTTGCCACCTTTACGACAAATGAAAATGAAAAATATTTCATTTTTCGAAAACTTACAAGATCCAAAGTTTTATGATGAAAAGTAGATCTATACAACTCAATAAATAACCCACCGAAGTTTCAACTCCCGCGAACACCTGGAACTCACCCTAATTCATCCCCTAACATTAAAATATTCACTAAAATTAATCTAATTCGTTGGGTCAAAGTTTTATTGCTGATAATAATCCTTTTTATTGCTAAAAAAACCCAAAAAAATTGTATCCCCCTAGCTCATTTGGAACTCACCCCATATCATCCCTTAGTCCAAAAAAAATTCCCTAATTCATGGGATAAAAATTTTATTGCTGATAATAAGACTTCTTAATATTAAAAAGCTCCCAAAGAAGTTTCATTCCTCCAGTTCATTTGGAACTCGCCCTATATTAACCACTTTTTAGTTTAAAGAACGTCATACAGATGGGTTCCAAATGAGATGGAGAGCAACTTTTTTGGGGTGTTTTTTTTAGTAATAAAAAGGATTATTATCAGCAATAAAACTTTGACCCAACGAATTATATTAATTTTAGTGAATATTTTAATGTTAGGGGATGAATTAGGGTGAGTTCCAGGTGCACGCGGGGATAAAAGTTTTTGTGGCGTCTTTTAAATTTTAGGAGACCTATTATTAGCCATAAAATATTTATTCAACGAATTAGCATAATTTTGGTGAATTTTTTTATTTTAGAGGATGATTTAACGTAAGGTCCAAATGCAAGCGGAGGATGAAACTTCGGTCCATTTTTAAAATAGGAGAATTCCTTTTTTTTTGAAGAGACATTATTGCGGAATATTATTCTAAATAAAGGCATCCAATATTTATCCGCGAAAAAATTAAATAATCCATTGTTAGAATAACCGTCAGAGTTTTAATAATCTTTGAGCAGGATTAACGTTGAACATTGCCAAGCAGAGTATGGTGCATAAGTCGCATAAGCAAATTGGAACGTTCCTGAACTTTCCTCTCGAGGGATGATGCCAATTAAGGCTTGACATCTACACAGTGATAGAGTGAAACTGTTTAATATTAATGGCGGTCCACGCGGGGGACACATCCATGCAACCCGGAGCGAATAATCGATCGGATCATTTCACAATCAACGACCTTCAGGCCATGTATTATTTATTCGATCCCTATCTTACCGAAACTTTTTTCTCTGTAACGGTACTGCAAAATTGATTAAGATATCAGATTGAAAATCTCTATAATTAAAGTGAAAGCATTGAGGCACGTTTGTCTGGTCTTAAATATTTACATTCATACAAAATTTTCAATTTGATATCTCAATAAATTTAGAAGTAACGTTGCAAGAAAAAAATGTCGATAAGTTACACAATTTTCCGAATTGATTTCGGATTAATTAGAATTCATTGGATTGGTTTTTAATTATTTTGGAAGTAATTTTATACAACCCAATAAATAAAACACCAAAATTCACCAAAATTACCCTAATTCGTTGAATCAAAATTTTATGGCTGATAATAGGTCTCCTAAAAGCTCAAAATCGCCTAGAGAACTTTCATCCCCGTCATTCATTCATTCATTCACTCCATATCATCCCTTGAAATTAAAAAATTCGCCAAAAATCCCCTAATTCGTGGAGTCAAAATTTTATTGTGATTAATGAATTTTCTCAATGCTAAAAGACTTCTTAAAAAGTTGCATCCCTCCAGCTCATTTGGAAATCACCTCTATGTCGTTCTTTAAACCAAAAAGTAGTGAATATAGGGTAAGTTCCAAATGAGTTATGGGGATAACATTTTTGGGTTTTTTTTTTAGTATTAAGAGGCATTATTATCAGCAATAAAACTTTGACCCAACAAATTAGATTAATTTTAATGAATTTTTTAATTTTAGGGGATGAATTAGGGTGAGTTCCAGGTAAACGCGGGACTTGAAACTTCGGTAGATTTGTTATTGGGTTGTATAGAACTCATGGGAAATGTCAATACGATACATGTATTCTATTTGAAATTACATTTAAGTTAGATGCTTCATTGTCCGTGGCTGTCTATACCATATATTCCAACAAGCATTTGGTTACTTACAACTCTAGGTGTAGACAGGATTGCTCTGCTGGGTATTGCGCTTTTGAACCTAGACCAATATCGACTGCATAATTACGTAAGTTGGAAGTGAGTACACAGATTTGAATACACACATTCAATGTACATACATTCATTCGCATTCGTGTTCAATTTACGTAAAATACCGCCGCTCACATATACTTTGACCAAAGAAACTGAAAACAGAACTAAGTGAGGAATCCTTGCTTCAAATTAATTAACCTCTTTACTAATTTCACTTATATTTGATGACTTTCCACTTAAGAACATTTTAATCACTAGAAACATTAACTTTGCTGACCAATCTTTTATAATTTATTATTATTGTCAATTTTTTACCACAAAAATGATTTATTTGATGTCAAACTTGTTGCTTAAAAAATAATAAATCTCCATTCACATTTTTCTAAAAATGTTAGAGACAACTGTTTCACTTATTCTGCTTGCGGAAATAGATTGACAGCGTTTGATGGACGTTACGAAAATCAGGTTAAATAGTTCTGTTTGCGGGATGAGTAAATCACTGCCTGGACTGTCAACTAGACGATTCGCGAAACGAGTTTTAAAAGCCTCGAATATTCAATTTAAAGCTCATTCAAGCATTAAAAACTGTTTTTAAAAGCTGAAGCTGCTGTAGATGCTCAATTCCTCTTCCGAATATAAATCATGCCTCATTGCATATATATATAATAGTACAATTGTGCACACATATATATAATACTTTACTTGATGATAATTTATTGGAAACAATCTAGAACAAACTTAAACTGAGATCTTCAAAATGTGACTGATCCAAAATGAGATTTCATTTAACAAATGAGATGCCACAAAATTGAAATTCCTTGTCATTCAATTAATTTCTTCACCTCTTCACCTCTTCATCATGTCATATCTTATCAATCTCTAAAGAGAACGTTTCGTGGTATCTTGCAATTTAGCATCATCTCTCTTTTGTAATGATGTGGCGCAACAATTCTTGAATGCATCCTGGCAAGTTTGGTGACAGTTTTGGATATACGTCCCTAACCTGAATGCAGAGATAGGAAGGTGCCATTGAGAGGGATGTACATGTTGTCAAGCGACAACGTATTGTTTAATGTGAGAACTATAGTAGTTTGAAGCTCAGTTTTGGCCATTTGCTACATATTATTGCACCAACCTCATTACCGAAAACAAAGCTTCTACTGTCATGTGTAGCATGTGTTTATATAGTGAATGTTGATGAAGAAAACTCATTGATGACAAATACCATATTCACTATGTAAATTAATAGTAACAAAATGTGGTAGGTTCATCCATTCACTCACACATTTAGTGTCCAGATTGTTCTAACAATTTTTAAGGGATTTAAAAGAAATTCTGTCAGTTGGAACATATTACAATGGACTAAAAAGAAATTTCAAGTATTGTGGGGATTACAAAATTTTTTCAATACATTTTCAGAGATTTCTAAGAATTTTTGGATTTTACAAAAAAAAAAAAAAAAAAAAAAAATGAAAATGTATAGATTGTAATATTTTTAGAGATTTAATGTAAGATTTTAGTGAATTTTAAAAATTGTTCAATAAGTTTGGGTTATTTCAATGGATTTCTAAGACTATACTTGACGATTTTGAGTTATTAAATTTGGATTTTCAAAATGTTTAAAAAAGTTTCAAAAGATTTCTCCTTGAAATCACGTGTCAGCTTCTTTAAATTATTCAAAAAAAAGCATACTTATATTAAATCTTTATCACTTTTAGGACGTCTTTAATATCGTGACTTGATTTACGGACAAAGTCTAAAAAATTAACCAGCCATAAAATCGCAGTAAGACAAACATTTTTAAAAGAAAAAAAGCTAACAATAAAATTTAATTGGCCTAATAAAATACGTTCCGGGCTCTTGTACAAATATTGTAAATATTTTTCCTTTTTGAAAGAACCATTACATGCATTTTGAAAAAATGGGACTACCATCAATGTAATATGGTATTTGATTTCCTTTTTAGTTACAAATTGGTGAATGTTGTGGTTTAGGAAACCATAAACTGTAGTTGTACCAAATTTTACTCCTTCTCTGATTGTCAGAACCATAGATAAATTATTCTGTACTTTAAATTTTTTACATTCTCATCAGAGAAAATGTATTATTACAATGAAGATTAATTTATAATGAAAAGTAATTTTAAAAAGGCAGATGCGTTATTGCAATTTTCAAACGTTATTTTAGAAATAATTAATTTCGGGGAAGTTACATATCATATTAAAATTTTTTATCAGTATAATATTAATATTGATAACGTAAATTAAAATTATATTGAAATTAATGTACAATGAATTAATATACCTCTTGTCTGAAGATTAATTTACATAGTATTTCGCAATATAAAAGTAATTAAATTTCCATAATGTTTTTCTTCAGTGTTGATTTTTTGACAATGTTTACCTTGAAATCATGTACAGGCTTCTCTAAGTTTCCCAAATAATAACACGTATATGAAATCTTCATAATTTCATTCATAGACGAAGTTAAAAAAATAACTCACAATAAAACCATAATAAGATAAACATTTTTAAAACCGGAAAAACTAACAATATTATTTTATTGGTCCAATAAAATATGTTCAACTTGTCCAAATATTGTAAATCTATATTAAATTGATAGACATATAAACACGTATAAAACATCAATCCGCGTTTTCTAGTGGTCATTTAATTATTGAAGGAACTGTTACCTGCATGTTGAAAAAATGGGACTGCTTAATATTCAAACTCTGCTCATAGCTTCGGCGGTTTTACTTAATTTAATTGGTAAGTATACATATAATAATATTAATAATATGCTTCACTGTTTCTTTTGGAATTATTATAACATGTTAGACACTATTCCCCGCGTCTCGCACTAATGAATATTTTCTTTAAATTCAAACATTTCTATTGTTTTCTTACAGAACTAAGTTCACAGTCAGTACATGTAGTGCCTCTTCCTTATGATGAACCACGACCTGTTTCTTATCAGATAATAGATGGTGCTGTACACTTGACTGGCGATAGTGTTGGAGAAGTGCCAGTAATAGTCGATGGTTACTTCCTTGGAACGGAGAGAAATAATCGTTTTCGAGCAGTAGATCCTCATGACTTGCATTCTATAGTAAACATAAGAACCCGCCGATTTACCAGAGTGAGCCCGGAGACCAGATTAAACTTTTTAAGTTTATGGTTTCGTAGGACCCCTAGGAGACCACAATAAACGACCACAATAATCCATCATTACACCGAGAAAAATGGAGTGTCAAACTTGTAGTGTCAAAATTTAGATAGTCAGCTTGACCTTCTAAAAAGCATTAAATACCATCCATAATTTTATCCATGTAGTCAGACAGACAATCATTTTATACTATGTTTGAATGTATTCAGTGTGTCAGGTTCAGATGTGAAGCAAGATAGCCAACATTTATTGAAATTGGTTCATATTGAGACTTCTCATATTTTATAAAAAGATTGTATAGTATTTTAATAAAATTATTACCCTGATCAAAGATACTGTCCCATATTTTTCGAAGTAAACTGAATTAATCGAATTTTGAGGTTTATTTGTTCCAACACCCTTCATCAACACTACAAATAGAATAACAACACAAGTCACCAAAAATTTTACAAAAATACTTCAAGAAAAGTTCAAGAATGTATTAATCACTCTAATGGGTCATCGATATCGATAAAATCGAAAACATCGATGTTTTACTCTCCATTTCGATGTTATTGACATCGATTTTTTAGTTTGGATATATTCATTTTGTAATACTTGAATATTTTTCCTTTTTATTATATATGTCTATATTTGAAAAAGAAACATTTATTCATAATATAATCATGTAAGAATATATCAGTTGAAAGAAATATTTATTTGATACTATGAAATATATAAAAACATATATTCATAAGATATACATTAGAACAGATAGACACTTTTAATTCTAACTAATAATCGACTTTGTTTTGTTGGCTACAGTAGTGTGATCTGAAATCAAATAAGTTCACTGGCTAAAAATAATAATCTAGCCTGTTATAATATCAGGAGGTAATGGATGTCTTTTCTTATCAGTTTTACAGTACTGTTTAAATTTACAGTATGACTATGATCAACATTGATTCATGTAATTTAATTAATGTCGTGGAATCCACACTGATTCCATTAATATTAATAATATTAATTTTCAATCGTCTGTTTAAATCACTATTATTTTTTTGAAAAAGTAAAAATTGTAAAAAAAGACACCCGGCTTACTTAAATTTGCTTATATAGTACTTACCATTATTTTTAATAAAAATTCATTAATTCTTCACTAAATAAAATGACAAAAAAAGGTGTAATCGAGAAAAATTTCTTTAATTTACAGAAATGGTATATACCCAGAGAAAAAGTTTGTCTAAATCAAATAAAATTTATTTGATTCAAAGAAATTTTCTTTTTAATTCAAAGAAAAAATATCATTGAAGTAAATAAAATTTATTTTTAGTTGGCTCTGTGTCAAATATACGTTTATTTGATTTAAGTAAACTTTTTCTCTGGGTGTAGTAGAATATGACTGGAAAAAATATTTATTTAGTTGAATTCTTTTATTTCTTTGAACTGGAGGAATATTTTTTCTGTATGCAAAGTCCACCTTGAGAGCACGTGACAGCTTCTCTAAATTTTCCTAAAAAGAAAACATATCAAATATTAATTTTTTAGTATATCTTTAAGTGCGTAACTTTATTTATGAACTAAGTTAAAAAAAGATGAACTCGCAATAAAACCGTAATAAGACAAATATTTTTACTACAGGAAAAACTAATAAAAACATGTTATTTATCTAATAAAATACGTTCTCCTTGTCCAAATATTGTAAATATAGATTAATGTGATAGACATAAAATCGTATAAAACGAGAATCCACGTTTTCTAGTATTCATCTAGTTTTTGAAGGAACCACCGCCTGCATTTTAAAAAATGGGACTCCTTAATATTGGAACTCTGTTCATTACGTTGGTGGTTTTACTCAATTCTATTGGTAAGTAGAATAATAATAATAATAATAATAATAATAAT
>UCOH01012178.1:0-11687 GCA_900474275.1 Synergus japonicus
CCCAAACAATTTGAAATATTTAAGGAACAGGTCCGCCCGACTTTATAAAAGCTATAGCATGGTCGATTTTAATCACTTTTGGAACCCTTTGAAGTCGGGATCCTGTAGGGTGCCGTTCAGACACTTTCAACTTTTAATTTGCAAGGATCAGGTTTACCCGGTTCTATAAAAACTAATATGGTCGCTTTTGAAGCTGTTAGGAACGTTTTGAACTCGGGTTCCCTCTGGGTGCCGTTTGGGCCCAAACAATTTGAAATATTTAAGGAACAGGTCCGCCCGACTTTATAAAAGCTATAGCATGGTCGATTTTAATCACTTTTGGAACCCTTTGAAGTCGGGATCCTGTAGGGTGCCGTTCAGACACTTTCAACTTTTAATTTGCAAGGATCAGGTTTACCCGGTTCTATAAAAACTAATATGGTCGCTTTTGAAGCTGTTAGGAACGTTTTGAACTCGGGTTCCCTCTGGGTGCCGTTTGGGCCCAAACAATTTGAAATATTTAAGGAACAGGTCCGCCCGACTTTATAAAAGCTATAGCATGGTCGATTTTAATCACTTTTGGAACCCTTTGAAGTCGGGATCCTGTAGGGTGCCGTTCAGACACTTTCAACTTTTAATTTGCAAGGATCAGGTTTACCCGGTTCTATAAAAACTAATATGGTCGCTTTTGAAGCTGTTAGGAACGTTTTGAACTCGGGTTCCCTCTGGGTGCCGTTTGGGCCCAAACAATTTGAAATATTTAAGGAACAGGTCCGCCCGACTTTATAAAAGCTATAGCATGGTCGATTTTAATCACTTTTGGAACCCTTTGAAGTCGGGATCCTGTAGGGTGCCGTTCAGACACTTTCAACTTTTAATTTGCAAGGATCAGGTTTACCCGGTTCTATAAAAACTAATATGGTCGCTTTTGAAGCTGTTAGGAACGTTTTGAACTCGGGTTCCCTCTGGGTGCCGTTTGGGCCCAAACAATTTGAAATATTTAAGGAACAGGTCCGCCCGACTTTATAAAAGCTATAGCATGGTCGATTTTAATCACTTTTGGAACCCTTTGAAGTCGGGATCCTGTAGGGTGCCGTTCAGACACTTTCAACTTTTAATTTGCAAGGATCAGGTTTACCCGGTTCTATAAAAACTAATATGGTCGCTTTTGAAGCTGTTAGGAACGTTTTGAACTCGGGTTCCCTCTGGGTGCCGTTTGGGCCCAAACAATTTGAAATATTTAAGGAACAGGTCCGCCCGACTTTATAAAAGCTATAGCATGGTCGATTTTAATCACTTTTGGAACCCTTTGAAGTCGGGATCCTGTAGGGTGCCGTTCAGACACTTTCAACTTTTAATTTGCAAGGATCAGGTTTACCCGGTTCTATAAAAACTAATATGGTCGCTTTTGAAGCTGTTAGGAACGTTTTGAACTCGGGTTCCCTCTGGGTGCCGTTTGGGCCCAAACAATTTGAAATATTTAAGGAACAGGTCCGCCCGACTTTATAAAAGCTATAGCATGGTCGATTTTAATCACTTTTGGAACCCTTTGAAGTCGGGATCCTGTAGGGTGCCGTTCAGACACTTTCAACTTTTAATTTGCAAGGATCAGGTTTACCCGGTTCTATAAAAACTAATATGGTCGCTTTTGAAGCTGTTAGGAACGTTTTGAACTCGGGTTCCCTCTGGGTGCCGTTTGGGCCCAAACAATTTGAAATATTTAAGGAACAGGTCCGCCCGACTTTATAAAAGCTATAGCATGGTCGATTTTAATCACTTTTGGAACCCTTTGAAGTCGGGATCCTGTAGGGTGCCGTTCAGACACTTTCAACTTTTAATTTGCAAGGATCAGGTTTACCCGGTTCTATAAAAACTAATATGGTCGCTTTTGAAGCTGTTAGGAACGTTTTGAACTCGGGTTCCCTCTGGGTGCCGTTTGGGCCCAAACAATTTGAAATATTTAAGGAACAGGTCCACTCCGATCTTATAAAAACTATATTATAGTCGCTTTTGAATACTTTTGGAACCCTTTGAAGTTGGGATCCTGTAGGGTGCCATTGGGACCCAAACAAATTTAAATCTTAAAAGTTTAACTCAGGGCCTGAAATGCTGCAAACTAGTGTGGTCGATTTCGAAATCTTGAAGAACCCTTTGAAATCGGGTACTTGTAGGGTACCGTTGGACCATTTTTCGGATATAAAACAGATGAAATGAGGCAGAAATTCTAAGTAAAATGAAGAAATTAATTTTATTCTTGTCAGGTGCAGGAAATAATCTTGTCTATCCTTTTTAGCTCTTATCTTGAAAGGCAAAAAATGATGTCGCACCATTGAGCCTGAAAGCATAGACATATCTCAACTCCATCGAACCTTATCTTCATCTCCCATGTCCTTCTAGCCCTTCATGTCGTTTAAAAGCTATTTAACAACGTCAAAGGTTGGAGGACCTTAACTCGATTTAGACGTAGCTATTTGTCTTCTCCACGGTGCATTTTAAGGGCTATTTGTTTATCTTGACACCTTATTTAAAGTTTAACTCGATTGATGTCTATAAAAATGCTAATTTAAAGATAAAAGTAAAGATCGAATCTCGCTTTACAAACATAGATCGAAAAATATATCGTTTTTATGATAGGACTCAATATTGATGCAGTATTGCAAAGTAACGTTGTAGAGCAACATTGCAAGTCAATCATGCAAAGTAACTTTAAAATTTTAGTTTACAACTCTGCAATGTTACTTTATTAATCAAAATTGCAAAGTAATTTCGAAAAGAAATATTATCAACTTTGCAAATTAAATTTCCAACGTTGCTTTTCTGACTTGCAGGCGACTTTGATCTGTTACTTTAGTGAGCAACGTTGCCAAGTTACTTTGAAATGTTTCTTTGCTAAAGTAACGTTGTAAAGTAACTTTTAAATATTACTTTACTGAGAAACGTTGCAAATAAATTTTTAAATGTTACTTTTCTGAGCAAAATTGCAGGGTGACTTTGAACTGTTACTTTAGTGAGCAAGGTTGCAAAGTTACTTTTATATTTTCCTTTTCTAACCAAATTTGTAAAGTAACTTTGAAATATTACTTTACTGAGCAACGTTGCAAATGAATTTTTAAATTTTACTGAGAAACGTTGCAAATAGTTTTTAAATGTTACTTTACTGTGCAATGCTGCAAATAAAATTTGAAATGTTACTTTTATGAGTAACATTGTAGGGCGCCTTTAAACTGTTACTTTAGTGAGCAACGTTGCAAAGTTACTTTTAAATTTTCCTTTTGTATACAACGTTGTAAAGTAACTTTTAAATGTTACTTTAATGAGCAACGTTGCAAATGAATTTCTAAATTTTACTTTACTGAGAAACGTTGCAAATAATTTTTAAATGTTACTTTTCTGAGCAACATTGCAGGGTGACTTTGAACTGTTACTTTAGTGAGCAAGGTTGCAAAGTTACTTTTATATTTTCCTTTCCTTACCAACTTTGTAAAGTAACTTTGAAATATTACTTTACTGAGCAACGTTGCAAATTAATTTTTAAATTTTACATTACTGAGAAACGTTGCAAATAATTTTTAAATGTTACTTTACCGTGCAATGCTGCAAATAAAATTTGAAAAGTTACTTTTATGAGTAACATTGTAGGGCGACTTTGAACTGTTACTTTAGTTTTTACTTTCCTTTTCTATACAACGTTGTAAAGTAACTTTTAAATGTTACTTTAATGAGCAACGTTACAAATAAATTTTTAAATGTTACTTTTCTAAGCAACATTGCAGGACGACCTTGAAATGTTACTCTGCTGAAAATATTGTAAAACGACTTTGAAGTGTTACTTTCCTCAGCAACTTTGCAAAGTAACTTTAAAAAGTAACTTTGCAGAGTAAATTTTTTAAGTATCTTTGTAGAGCAACGTTGCAAAAAAAAATAAAGTATGTTCTGACAAATGTAATTTCTTAATCTGTATCTTATATGATGTCCTTCACAATATTTATGAGGTCGAGATCTCAAAACACTCTTAATCCGGTGCCAATCAAACTTTAGGAAACTTCCTACATCTGAGGACATTCCAGGGGTGTCAATTTCTCAGGATTAGCGAGGTAAATCTCATTAGATTATAAGAATCTCTGGGGAACTCTTCTCGGATTTGTGCAGCCCAACTGAGAAGGGCGAAACCAATCTTCGAACGAACAGGATACCACAAACATTAGCTAGTAAAATTGCTTTTTAACCCATATAAATTGTCGTTATAATGAAAGCTCGAAATAAAAAAAAAAATAGAAAAGAAGTAGGAAACTTTTAAGGAAAATTCGGACAAGGCAATTAATTTCTTTTTTTTTTTTAATTAAATTAAATTTTTGTTTTATTTTATATTTTTTTTAATTGAATTAAATTTTTATTTTATTTTTTTACTTTTTAATATCGCAAAAAATGTAGAAATGACAGTGAAGAGAAAAATGCCTGTAAGGTAGGGATCGTATAACTGATATCATGGCCTTAATGAAAAATAAAAAAATGACAGTTAAGTTTTGTTTAGGATGGAAGATCCGTTTGTGGAAAATTGTAGGTCGAGGTCCTGAAATCTCAGCAGAATTTCTAAAGTCTGTACAACCTTCAAACAGATATTAAGCTCCCTTTTCCACTGGCTAATGCGTCAATTCAAAGCACGTCAGCTACTGAAACTGCAAACCCTCTTTTATAAACGACTTACACATAAGCCACCCTTTCTTACCCTCTGCCCTCACGCTACTACTCTTTTCGGACTAAAGAAAACAGGAATTGTTTAGGTGAAGCTATACCCTTGGATATTTATTACAACTCATATTTTATTGTGAATATTTCACTCCTCATCTTTGCCAAAGTCGATAAGTCGATCAGTAAAAGTCAAATTTATATCAACTTAAGTGTAAAAGAAATAAAATCCTTACTATATTAATTTTTAAATATTTTATTTTAGATTAATGTTATGTATATGTTATATACATGTTATATAACTGTTACATAAGTTTTACGTTAATGTTACATAAATGTTATATAACCGGTACATAAATATTATATAACTGATACATAAATGTTATATAACTGTTATGTAGATGTTATATAAAAGTTATATAAATGTTACATAATTTACAAAAATTTTACAGATCTGTCAGAACCTACGTAGTTACATAAATGTTATATGTATGCTACGTAAAAAATTGCATGGAAAGTAACTTTGCAAAGTAACTTTTCAGAGCAATTAAGTAATTAAATATGAAAATAAATTTATGCGTTATTATTTACTTAATCTATTATTATGAGATGAAGTTAAGAAGTAAAATTTCTTTGCGAATGTAGATGTGGCTGATAAAAGAAAAACAGTGGATACAATTGTAAATTTTTAGCGATACTTAATTGTCCATTGTCACGAGATCTTACGTGACGAGTTTAATATCTCTTTCATGATACATCCGATAAAGAGGAGCCTTTTCGTTATACTTTATAATGAACTGATTCATCAAAGCTTCAATTACATGTTACAAAGTCCAAGGGAATGATTTCAAGATTTTATATTTCTTTAAATTGAATTAAAACTCAAATTAGATGAAGTTTATTTTAGTTTGGAGAACAAGTTATTTCGAAAATTGAAAGGTGGGATGAAAATCTTCTTAGTCAGTGCTTGTATTCAAAGGGAAAGAAGATAAGAAGAGGAAGAAAGGAGAAGGAAAAGGAAAAGAGAAGATAAAGTGAGAATAAATAAATGGAGGGGGAATGGAAGGAAGGAAGAAGGAATGAACGACAGAAAGAAGGAAGAAAGAAGGAAAGAAGAAAAGATCGGGAGAAGGAAAGAACAAAATAAAGAAAGGTAGGTAAATAAAGAGAAATAAGGATAAAGTGAAGGATCAAAAGGAAGAATTAAGGAAGGAAGGAGGAATTAAGGAGAAAGAAAGAAATGGAGAAGGAAAGAAGGAAGAAAGAAGGAAAAAAAGAAGATGGGATGAAGGAAAGAAAAAAAGAAAGAAAAGAAGGAAGGAAAATAAATAAAAATAAGGAAAAAGTTCAGGAGTAAAAAGGAGAATTAAGGAAGGAAGGAGGAATTAAGAAGAAAGAAAAGAGGAAGCAAAAGAAGGAAATATAGGAAAGTGAAATAAATAAATGGAAGGGAGGTAGAATGGAAGAAAGACGAGAAGAAGAAAGGTAGAAAGGAAGAAGGAAAGATGGGAAGAAGACAACATGAAAAGAAAGAAGAAAGGAAGAATGGAGACAAAGAACGATGGAAGAAGAAAAAAGAAAAAAACGAGGGAAATGAGGAAAGAAGGAGGAAAATTAAGGAAATCAGAAAATAAAGAATTAAGGAATGACGGGAAGTAAGAAAGAAGAAAGAAGAAAGATAGAAAGAAAGGAGGATAAATGAAAGAAAAAAATGGAATAAGGAAGGAAGGAGGAAGGAGGAAGAAAAGTAATAAAAGAAAGGTTTTGGCCAAAAAAGTGGAGGGGGAGAAGAAAGGACGAAAGAAGAAAAGACGGGAAGAAGGAAAGAAGAAAGAATGAAAGGAGAAAGAAAAGAAGAAAATGAAGAAGAATGGGAAGAAAGAAAGAAACTAGGAAAGAAAAAAGAAAAAAAAAAGAAAAGAAATATAAAAAGGAAGATAAGAAACTTAAAATTTGTAAATAGAAAAAAACCAGTAAGATTATTAATTACCTTAAGAAAGAAAAAAACATAAAATTGAAAGGATCCATAAAAGCATACACATAAAAAAATGCAGAAAAGAATGGAACATTCTAAGTAGTGTAGATCGATGTTGTGTCAGCCTCTTGAGATAATGGTCGTTTCCTACGCAAAGTTCCTGCTTTTATTTTCTCGCAGAATATGATTTTCTTGCACTTAGGAGATGCATTTCTGTTAGCACGTAATTATCATATATCTACAATGAGGTTGAGAAACCTATTCTGCTTACATTTGCGCATAGATAAGCTGCATAATATTAAAATAAGTATTTAAATTTTCGCAATGAATAACTGAAATAGTCCTTTTATAATTATTCAATTATAATATAATGTTTTATTTATATATTCTCTAAAATTCGAAAAAGTATTGAATACTTTAAATTGTTATATTTTAAATGTTATGTAAACGTTACGTAAATGTTATAGAAATATTATATAACTGTTACATAAATGCAACATTAATGTTATATAACTGTTACATAATCGCAATATAATCGTTACGTACGCATTCTATAAATCTTACATAAACGTTAGGCCAATGTTACATAAACGTTACGTAAATGTTACGTAAATATTACGTAAAAGATACATGAATGTTATATACCTGTAACATAAATGTAATATAATTACTACGTAACCATTCTATAAATGTTATATAAACGTTAGGTCAATGTTACATAAATGTTACATAACTCTTATACTTCTGCCAAATTTTTATTTTAAAATTCAAAAATGATTATGATTCACCTCTAGGTATTCAAAATTTCAGAACGATAGCTTTGTTTCATTATTTGTGGGTCAATTACAGATATTGTGTTTGAAACAGCTTCCAATTGCCGGTCCATTTCATTTAATTAATAATAACTAATGGTTCGTGGTCGATGCCAGTGAAGCATCTAGTTTCTGTGAACTCAGCTTAATTAAACAGCCTTAAAGTCTCAACTGCTAACGAGCTATTTCAATGCCACTATGTCCTTTTCTCAGCAGGGGACTATTGAACGTACAAGCATTGGAATTGCCAGTGGAAAGGAAGGGAGGGGGTTGTATTTCCGGGTCGTTGCTGGATAAAGTCACTGAGACTTTTCTTAATTGACCGCGGTAAAATTAATGAGGCTTGAACTCGTGAAATCGTATACTGTTGGGAAATAAACTCTTCTGATGTAAATTGTATAAATCTGTTTGACAAATTCTCAAAGAGACTCGTCTTTTGCTCTCTATTTTATTTTATAAATTCGTGTCATTTATTTTAAAACTGAATATTAATTTTATCCACTAGAGAAAGCATAAGAAAGATTTTAAAAAATATTACATAGATGTAACATAGATGTAACGGGAATATAACATGGATGTAACGGGGATGTAACATATACGTAACATTTATTATTCGTTCCGTACACAACTATGTATAAGTTGTAATATTTATGTAACATACATGTAACAAATATTTGCTATTATTTTTATTTCAACGCAGTCTGAATTTTTGACAAAATTTAAATTGTCCGCTTTTTCAATATTATATGGTAAATCTTGGTTCGGAGAAATACTGATAGGTAAAATCAATACGTTTGTGATATATTCGCGTGCGGTGGCTGAATTGTAACAGAACAACAGTATGCACATATTAAATTACATGCACATGCACGTTCGAATATTCGAGCCAGTCATGAAGAACGAATATAAAATATGGTTATTTATACTGGCTTTTAATGAATGAAGCATATGTTATTTAAAATAATGTCTAACCCATAAAAGTGTGCAAAATGTTTTCGTTTTCATAAATCATTATTATTTTAGCTTATTATTGACTTTATCAGGAAAAGAAAAACTTTTTACAAAGTTATATAAATGTTATGTATTTGTTATATACTTGTTATATATCTGTTCCGTAACCGTTATATAACTGTTATGTATCTGTTACGTAACCATTATATACCTGTTACGTATATGTTATGTAACTGTTATATACCTGTTACATATCTGTCATGTAACCGTTATATACGTGTTACGTTTTTGTTATGTAACCGTTATATACCTGTTACGTGTCTGTTAAGTAACCGTTATACAACTGTTACATAAATATAACCTAACTGTTACGTAACTGTTAAGTAAATATAATATAACTGTAACGTAAATGCAATATAACGGTGACGTAAATGCAATATAACTGTGACATAAATGCAACGTAACTGTTATGTAATTTTAACTGTTAAGAATTATTTAGAAACGAAAATATATGTACACATAATACATAAACACTTTTTAAAGTAATATAGAGTTTCTCAGAATAAAAAGTTTAGAATTAAAAAAAATAAAGTTCACTTTATATTAAATTTGGTAAACGAAAAGCGTTAGAAGCACTAGTCGATCAATGGTAAACCGCATATCCAAATACAATTGGATTGGTATTCATAGCCAAAATACGATCCACAGATAATTGCATCTATTTTAGATATTAAAGTGAAGTCACCGTTAAATTAGGACTCATTGTGTGTGAAATATGAATTAATTTATCAGTATCAACGCCTTCTGCATAAGTAATTAATTATCGTTTATTATGCATATAATTTATTTAATTTCCCTTTGGCGAATTTCAATCACTCTTTGTTTAATAAAATCCACATGGTAATAACAATAATTCATGAATAAAATATGCTATTTTCTCTCACAGCGAGAGTGAAGTACTGTAATTACTAATGTGTAATTACTGTAATTAATTCAAAATTTTAATCGTGAAATCGTAATATTACTGTCAGCTTTTATTTAAATTGGTTGGATTATTTTAATAATAATTATTATCATTTCTATACCTGTTACATAAATGTTACATAAATGTTACGTAAATTTTACATCACTGTTATGTATCTGGTATATAATTTTTATATAAAGATAATATAACTGTTACATAAATATTACATAATTCTTCCGTAACTGTTTCTTAAATGTTATGTTAATGTAATATATCAATTTAATTAATCCTAAATTAAGAAAATTAGTGAAAAATTATCCTTTAATTACAATATTCTTGAGCTATTTTATAGCTGAAACTAATTTTCTTTGATGTCCTCTAATTTTGTGGCATAAATCAAGTTCCCCGAAGTGAAAATCATTAAAGCGTTGGGTAATTAGAATCAATTAATTATTGTGGGTTCCCTTAAAGTGCATCTGGAAATTGCATTTCCATCTTGGTGCCTTCAAAATTGTTGCCTTCTATGTAACTCGCTGGCAATAATGTTTGCCTGCCTTGTATCGAGTCTCATTAATATTCCGTCCCGTTCAAAGTTGGCAGCCAAACGAAAGGATTTA
Organism: Synergus japonicus; assembly: GCA_900474275.1. NCBI lineage: Eukaryota > Metazoa > Arthropoda > Insecta > Hymenoptera > Cynipidae > Synergus > Synergus japonicus. Next base: position 9,985 of record UCOH01012178.1, read on the forward strand.
CATGTCGCCTAGCTGACGATCCTTGAGCCCCGTGAAAGCTTTTCTCTCGTCTGAACGAAATATCCTTTTGTCCTTTATTTTCTCTTGTTTTCCCACAAATGAAGAAAAATGATGCAGAGATTCCCATTACACGAAGTGCAATTAGGAAAGTTTTGGATCTTAAGGTGGTACTTCAGAGTTTTCCAGTTTTCGAAAATGGACGCTTATTAAAGTTGATAATTATGAAACTGAGAACATAGAAAACTTGTTAAGTATAAAAAAGACTTTAGAGGAACTTTATACGCCGAGAAAGTATTTGAATTATTCTTACAATCCAAAAATTATCTTTCCGATAATTACCGATATTACCGACTGATGGTAAATTGATTGGTTCTGATCCAGGCTAATTGGTTCATGTCCGTGCTAAATTATAAGGTTCTAAAAAAATGTAGGGTAAAATAAACCCATTTATATCAATTGAAGTGGATTCGAAATCAGTTTCCAGATTCATGTTACCAACTGATGGTAACTTGAGTGGTTCTAATCCATGCTAAAGGGGTTCGTGTCCGTGCTAAATTAGAAATTTTCTAAAATGGATTTAGAATGGAAACAGCTGTTTAGCACGGAACAGAACCATTGGAGTTACCATCAGTCGGTAAATGTCGGTAATAAATTAATAATCCTAGATTTGCAGTCTTCTTGGCTATTTATCTTTGGAATTAATTTAAGACAATGGTTTGTCGAACTGTGATATATTTATTGATGGAAATTCTATAATGAGGCACGTCATTCCGGCGTTTGACGTTTAATTATACTCCACGTATGAAGGTGCTTCAAATTCTATTAAGTTTGCGATACATCTCCATATATCGTGTTACGCACGGCCTCTTATCCGGAAAGCTAAGCGGTTTCTATTCATTGCATGGCCTCGAAATCAGTTTCCACTAAAAGTCTCTGCAGATTTCTCTTCATATTCGTGCATGTGCATATTAGAATTTCTCATTAATTACTCCTCACGCTCAATATTCTTGGCAACGTACGCATTTACAAGTCCTGATCTAAAATTTAGCAAGATGAAACTCAAAATATTAAATGGGATGTTTTTTCATGTTTTCTGGTAATTTTTTTTAAGGTGTTACATGTATGTTACATCTATGTTACATCTGTGTTACATCAGTGTAAGAAAAATATTAAATGGGATGTTTTTCATGGTTTCTTGTCATTTTTTGAAAATGTTACATGTATGTTACATGTATGTTACATGTATGTTACATCTATGTTGCATCTGTGTTAGATCAGTGTTACGCAATATTTAGATTCATGACGTATCTAGATTTACTGTAGAATGTAATACAAATAGTTACATAATTCTTTAATATCAATCATCAAATTGTTATATTAATGTTACATGAATGTTACATGTATGTTACATCTGTGTTACATCAGTGTAAGAAAAATATTAAATGGGATGTTTTTCATGGTTTCTTGTCATTTTTTGAAAATGTTACATGTATGTTACATCTATGTTACATCTATGTTACATCTATGTTGCATCTGTGTTAGATCAGTGTTACGCAATATTTAGATTCATGACGTATCCAGATTTACTGTAGAATGTAATACAAATAGTTACATAATTCTTTAATATCAATCATCAAATTGTTATATTAATGTTACATGAATGTTACATGAATGGTACATGATTGTTTTATACTCATAAAAAG
>UCOH01012178.1:11707-35562 GCA_900474275.1 Synergus japonicus
ATGTTACATCTATGTTACATCTATGTTACATCTATGTTGCATCTGTGTTAGATCAGTGTTACGCAATATTTAGATTCATGACGTATCCAGATTTACTGTAGAATGTAATACAAATAGTTACATAATTCTTTAATATCAATCATCAAATTGTTATATTAATGTTACATGAATGTTACATGAATGGTACATGATTGTTTTATACTCATAAAAAGCGATATATTATTTTTTAGACTCTTTAAACTATTCAGAATCACTGTAATCAATTCTTATGTCAGTTTTTACAATATTTACATTACTGTTACATTTTGTAACGTAAAATTTATATAACAATGTCAAATTTTTGTAAAAATAAGCCTTTTGTATTTATTTCTGAAAATCGTGATTTCGCATGATACAGCACAATTTTATTCATCTTTTTCTCTCAGTTCCCTGAAAACTGGAGAGGAATATTTAATGTGTGGCACTTTCAAAAGAGAGACAATTGGAATACAGATTTGAGCTTTATCATCCCTTTAGCGAGTCCTTCCACTTAATCAAAGGTGGAGATTAAAGACGAAAAGATCCTTGGATAGAGATATCTACAAAAATGAATTTTACATGAATTTCGCGAGACCAAATTTCATGCACAGGAATCTCTTGAAAAATTTACATTCTAAAGCCTTTGAAAATCTCGCGCAACTTTACATTGATTTCTATTAAAAAGCATGGAAAATTGATTCAATCGTCTCTCTGAATTTTTGCTTCATTTCACAGATCAATTTGCTCTTTTCGACGATTTATTGTAGTAGATTATGAAGACTAAAATTTTTTTGATCAAGGTTTTTAACTTAACATAATTGTTAAGTAAATGTTACATAGATATTATATAACTGTTACATAAATGTTATATGACTGTTACATAAATGTTATATAGATAATAATTACGTATCTGATATATAAATTATATAAACGGTTATATAACTTTTATTTAGTTGTTATGTAACTGTTATGTAACTATATAACTATCACTCTTAAGTAAATGTATAAATTATATACGTTACATAAATATTACATCACTGCTATGTAACTGTTATGTAACTGTTATAAATGTTACATAACTGTTATATAACACTTTTTTCTAAATCTTAAAAAAACACCATTATTTTTACTGAGTTTTACTTGTTTTAAACGTACTTTATATAATTTTTGCTTAGGTTTTAAATTATTTAAAGCTTTTAGTAATAATTTTCAGTGTAAAGATTTAAAATATAATATTTAAGAGTCCTTGCAGATGGTGAAAAATGATATGTAATAAAAGGGGTGATTCCAATAGATGTTTTTCCTGGGTGTCACGTGTGTCTAAAAGAAAGTTACATGTACTGAAACGTAACGACGATAAAAGCTTTCAAAGTACTTTTTTGTAGTTTAGTATCAATAAGACTGACATAAAAACGGCGGAAGTTACTTTGAAAAATTCGGGACGACCCTAATAAAACTGGACAACGCAATTCTGATTTCCAAGTTTGAACTTCTACTTTATATAAACTGGTCAAATCTAAATCTTCGATCTTGCTACAACTTTTTGCACTTTTTCCTTATGTCCTTTATTCAAAACAGTTTCATTCAACTAAATCTTTAGAATCACCCTCAAAATCAACCCCTAAGCACAAGAAATTATTATAAAGTCCCTAATTTCGACACTTAAAATTTTATTATTTTAATTGGTTCCATTTAATGTCTAAAGAAACCAAAAACAGTTTGATCCACCTAAATTGTTCGGATCACCCCCAAAATCAACCCCTAAGTAGAAAAAATGATTATAAATCTTCTAAATCCGCGACCTAAAATTTTCCTAATTTAAATAGTTCCATTTAATGTCTGAAGAAGACCAAAATAGTTTCAACCACCTTAATCTCTAGGATCACCCCCAAAATCAACCCCTAAGTGAAAAAAAAAAATTATTAAAAATTCCTAAACTTCAAGACCTTAAATTTGATTTTATAAAATCCATTTAATGTCCGAAGAAGCCCTAAACAATTTCATCAATGTAACTCTTTGGAATCATCCCCAAAATCAACCCTTAAGTAAAAAAAATCATTATAAATCTTCTAAAATCGAGATCTAAAATGTCTTTGACTTAAATGATTCCATTTAATGTCTGAAGAAGCCCAAAATAGTTTCAACCCACTCACCCTCTTGGATCACCCCCGAAATCAACCCTTAAGTGCAAAAAAATCTTTATAAATTCCCTATTTTCGAGACTTAAAATTTTATTATTTCAAATGGTTCCATTTAATGTCTAAAGAAACCCAAAACAGGTTTGGCCACCTAAATCGTTAAGATCACCCTCAAAATCAACCCCTAAGTACAAAAAAATCATTATAAATCGAGACCGAAAAGTTTCTTAATTTAAATGCGTCCATTTAATATCTGAAGAAGCCAAAAGTAGTTTAAACTACCTATCCCTCTTATATCACCCCCCAAAATCAACCCTTAAGTAAAAAAAAATCATTATAAATCTTCTAAAATCCAGACCTAAAATGTTCTTGACTTAAATGGTTCCATTTAATGTCTAAAGAAGCCCAAAATAGTTTCAACCCACTCACCCTCTTAAATCACCCCCGAAATCAACCCTCAAGTGCAAAAAAATATTTATAAATTCCCTAATTTCGAGACTTTAAATTTTATTATTTTAAATGGTTCCATTTAATGTCTAAAGCAATCGAAAACAGTTTCATCCATCTAAATCGTCAGGATCACCCTCAAAATCAACCCCTAAGTACAAAAAAATCATTATAAATCTTTTAAATTTGAGACCGACAAGTTTCTTAATTTAAATGCGTCCATTTAATATTTGAAGAAGCCAAAAGTAATTTAAACTACCTATCCCTCTTATATCACCCCCAAAATCAACCCCTAAGTACAAAAAAAATTATTAAAAATTCCTGAACTTCAAAACCGTAAATTTGATTCTTGAAAATGGTTCGATTTAATTTCCGAAGAAGCCCTAAACAGTTTCATCAATGTAACTCTTTGGGATCACCCCCAAAATCAACCCTTAAGTAAAAAAAATCATTATAAATTCCCTAATTTCGAGACTTAAAATTTTATTATTTCAAATGGTTGCATTTAATGTCTAAAGAAACCTAAAACAGTTTCGGCCACGAAAATCATTAGGATCACCCTTAAAATCATCCCTTAAGTAAAAAAAAATCATTATAAATCTTCTAAAATCGAGACCTAAAATGTTCTTGACTTAAATTGTTCCATTTAATGTCTAAAGAAGTCCAAAATAATTTCAACCATCTAACCCTTTAGGACCACCCCCAAAATCAACCCCTAATCACAAAAAAAATCTTGAAATTCATTAAAATCATTAAAACCCCGAAAATCTCCTTAGGGGTTGATTCAGATCCGGTTCTTTTGCTCATAATGGAATTTCTTCATCTAGAGAACTAAAATTCACTAATAAGGGAGAAGTAAAATTGTCTTTATTATCCAGTCTGCATTATTTATTTCAAAGCCCCTGATCCTCTCTTTTCTTTCTCCTCTACTGGATTATTTCCATTGCAATTTGTGCAGCTCAGCGTGGCAAGATTTTATCATTTCCACGACTTTTCATCCCTTCCACGTGAACTCTTTTCACTTCAAGGAAAATAAACCCCAACTAAATTACACATTCATAAAGTGTATTTTTTAAATAATATTACAATCAGAATATCAGGATCTTTAATTTCCGTTGAAACTTTGTAAGTTTTCTGAAAAGTAAAGTGGAGTTTGATGAGAAATTGTTTTATGTTTCAGATAGCGAAGCTTTTCTCCTTTGTTTGGGAGATGGGACTTTTCTTATGTAAAGCAGTGCACTACATGCAAAGCGTTTCGGCTATCTGCTCAGTTTTGACACTCACGGCGATGTCTGTCGAAAGGTAAGACATTTTTTACGTCCAACATTTGTATGATAATCCATCATTCACTTGCAACGAAATTCAGAAAATTCGAGTTTTATGATCTCTTAAATTAACAATATTCAAATTCGAAAAAGATACAACATTATACATGATTTTAATTTAATTTAAATAAATTTTTACTTCATTCGTGGATTTTAGGTCATCAAATATAATTTTTTTCTACTTCAAGGCAAGAAAAATTGATTATAATGAAATTAAAAATAATTTTCAGGATTTTTAAGAATTTTAACGAGATCTCATAGGATTTTAAGTAATTTATGGAATTTTAAGAGATTTTACGAAATTTATTTGGATTTTATAGAACATTAAGGGATTTTGTAGAATTTTAAGGGCATGTAAGACTTACCCGATCCCTACCTTACCGACATTTTTTGTTTGCAACGTTACGTCTACATTTATTAAGATATCAAATTGAAAATTTCTAAAATTGATGCTAAAGCATTAATGTTGTAATATTCGTAATATTCCATAAAAATTGTAAAATTACTTTAAATTATCTAAAATTACGCGAAGTTCCTAAAGATTTCATAAAATCTCGTAAAATTCTTTCAATTTTCTTAAAATCATTTGATATTTCTAAAAATTATTTAAGAAGCGATAAGATTTAGTTAAAATTCCTTAGAAATCCACCATATTCCAATAAATTTCTTTAAATCTTTTTAAATCTCGTGAAATTCCTTTAATTATCGTAAAATAATTTGATATTTCTTAAAATTACATAAAATCCCAAATTTTTGTAAATTCCTTGAAATTCCTACAAATTACATAAAATGTTATGAAATATACCTAGAATGTCTTAAAATTCCATAACATTCCAATAAATTTGGTGAAATTACTCAAAATTACTAAAACTTCCCTGAAGTTTTCTCAAATCTGTTTAAAATCTAAAATTTCGTAAAACTCTTTAAAATTCCATATGAAGTGATAAAATTATCTTAAATTACCAAAAATTCCGTAAACTTCCTTAAGGGCATGTAAGACTTACCCGATCCCTACCTTACCGACATTTTTTTGTCTGCAAAGTTACGTTTGCATTTATTGAGATATCAAATTGAAAATTTTTAAAATTAAAGAAAATTTGCTAAGGTATGTTCATCTAGTCTTAAATTTTTGTAAAAATAAAAAAAAATTTTTCAAAATGTCGGTAAAGTAGGGATCGGGTAAGTCTTACATGCCCTTAAGGAAGTTTACGGAATTTTTGGTAATTTAAAATAATTTTATAATTTCATATGGAATTTCAAAGGATTTTACGAAATTTTGGGAGATTTTAAACAGATTTATGAAGACTTCAGGAAGTTTTAGTAATTTTGAGTAATTTTACGAAAGTTTTTGTAATTTTAAGTAATTTCACAAAATTTATTGGAATGTTATGGAATTTCAAGGAATTCGAAGTATATTTCATAATATTTTATGTAATTTGTAGGAATTTCAAGGAATTTACAAAAATGTGAGATTTTATGTAATTTTAAGAAATATCAAAATATTTTACGATAATTAAAGAAATTTCACGAGATTTAAAAAGATTTTAAGAAATTTTACGAATTTATTTGCGATTTTATAAATTTCTGCAGGATTTCAAGGAATTTATAGTAATTCTATATAATTTTAAGAAATTTATTGGAATATTGTGGATTTTTAAGGAATTTTAACTAAATCTTATCGCTTCTTAAATAATTTTTAGAAATATTAAATGCTTTTAAGAAATTTGAAAAAATTTTACGGGATTTTATGAAATCTTTAGGAACTTCGCATAATTTTAGATAATTTAAAGCAATTTTACAATTTTTATGGAATATTATGGAATATTACGAATATTACAAAATTTATGGGGATATTATGGAATTGCAAGGAATTTTAAGGATATTTCATGGCATTTCATGAAATTTTTAGGAATTTAAAGGAATTTCTAGGAATTTATGGAATTCATGAGAGTTTGTGTAATTTTTAGGAATATCAAATGATTTTACAAAATTTATAGTAATTAATTGGAATATTCCTGAATTTGAAGGAATTCCATTAAATTTTCATGATATTTTTAGTAATTTTTAGGAATTTCGGGTAATTAATGAAACTTTTGGATTTTTTACCATTTTAAGGAATATCGAATTATTTAAATTTAGGATCATTAAAGGAATTTACGAGAATGGAAAACAAAATTTAATTTTAAGTTTATTGGAATATTATGGAATCTAAGGGAATTTAACTAAATTTTATCGCTCCTTAAATAATTTTTACGAATATCAAAGGATGTGACAAAAAATTAGGGGATTTTAAGATTTTTAATTAATATTAAATGATTTTACGTAATTTGAAAGAATTTTACGGTATTTTATGCAATCTTTAGGAACTTCGCATAATTTTATATAATTTTAAGTAATTTTACAATTTTTATGAAATATTATAAAATATTATGAATATTACGAAATTTATTGGGATACTAAGTATGGAATTTCAAGAAATTCTAAGAATATTTAATGGAATTTTAAATAACTTTTAGAAATTTAAATTAAAGAAGGGTCAGAGGAATATAGAAAAGATCAGAAAGCAGAAGAAAGGAAGAATGGAAGAATTGAGAAATTGACAAATTGAGAGAATATTTTTCTTTTCTTCTTCTCACAAAAAATCTATTTCTAATTCAAGGAGGAAAAATTTGATCTTCTTCCAAACCGGAAATCATGAATCAAAATGAAAGAGAAATATCCTTTGTCATTGTCAATTTGAACGGAAAATAATAAGGTAATAAAAACGAAAGAAATGGATAAATCGAAAGCCAATGTGGAAGGTGGTTGATCGATGAAAGAAAGATGTAAATCCGCTCTTCTCCACAGACTTTTTTCAAGAGATGAGTCTGTTCCTGTTTTCTCACAAGAATGAGATTTATGCCGTCGGGAAGGGGGAGAATATATATTTATCTCCCCCCAAGCGTAGATACAGACACTTGATAATACAAGAGAGATAATAGTTTTTTAAAGAAAACTAACTTTCCTCTGAAAAATAAATGTAATCTCATTATTTTCTTTTAATCTCCCAAATCTGTATTCTCTTTTTTAAGATTTATTATAAATTATAATTACAATAAAATTTTTTTCCAATATTCAAAAGAAAATCAATCAATACTAAAAATCCTCTATTAATATTAATGCTTTATATCTGCGACTAAAAGTAATCTCGAATCATGGAATTCTAAGTCTGCAAGAAAATCCCGAGGGATTTTGTCATCTTATTTTTAGCTCTTTCTCTCATATATATATATATATGTGAAGTATATTTTTTCCAGAAAGAAAACAGAATTCTGGCTAGCGTCTCCGAAAGAAAGGAAGAAATGTTGGAAAGAGAAAGCAAATACCGAATAAAAAATAAATAAGAAAGAAGCAGGATAAAATAAAAGCTTTGAAAATTTTTTCTGTTTTTTTTTTCAGAGACAAAATTAATTAATGCCACCTAAATTTAGTTGGACGTATTAAATCGCTCAAAACGACTTAGTAAGAATGTCAGATAAATTATTTGGGTGACACATGAGGAGAATGAGTCTCCTAATAATTAAGTCTAATGAAAATTTACCTCCACCTTTCCCATAAACCACTCCTGTGTAAACATAATTCCTATTCAAATGTTTTAATTAAACGTAATAAAATATTCGTGCTCCACATTTCGCTAAAGTGTATAAATCAACATTTCCGCAACTTTATCATTTGTTCTTTTCAGTTTTGAGAAAATAAAAGAGGAAATTTTCATCCATTTTAAATTTCACTTCATCTCTTTTTAAATCGACCTCCAATCTTCTCAAGTAAAGAAAGCGACTTTCGACTCAATGTGTAACGAGTTTTTAAGTTTTCTCATGGACCGAGCCCGAGTTTTCCTGCGTAACATTAAGACGAAGAAGTGGAGCTTAATCTAGGTAGGCAATCGATCTCGACGTAAACTAGCAACTCTTATTTACTCAGAGTGGCAGCTCTGCGTTTTAAGCTTTCCATCACAAACTCGAAGTTTATGTGTACCACATTCGCATCCACCGTAGTTCGAATTCAGTCCACTGAAGAAAAGGAGCGCGGGAAATTAGAGAAACTTTTTTATAGACGTTTGCCACTGAATTCTATAAAATTTCTTGAAATTCTTATAATCCTGTTTATCCAACGGACGCTTCAGTCGAGCCAGGGTTAGATTTAGGGATAAATAAAACTGATATGAATTTTAATACCGAATAAAAACATCGGAGTTATATTTGCTTAAGATATACATGCTAAAGTTAAAACTAGTGTATGACGGTGAATGTGTAATTTACAATGGTAAATGTTGGTGTGTGTTTAGGTCGCTTTTGGAGCCGGCGTGATCTTTTACTGGATAGGTAGTTATAGTTGCACCTGTTGATCAGGTTTCCAGTGGACTGATCGAGTGGAAGAGGTTTTCCCAGCTGTGCCTCGGGTTAACCGAGGTGAGCCCCGGGTTAACCCAGATGAGCCCCGGGTCAACCCAGGTGAGCCCCGGTTTAATCCAGGTGAGCCTCGAGTTAACCGAGGTGAGCCCCGGGTTAACCCAGATGAGCCCCGGGTCAACCCAGGTGAGCCCCGGGTTAATCCCGATGAGCACCGGGTCAACCTAGGTGAGCCCCGAGTCAACCCAGGTGAGCCCCGGTTTAACCCAGGTGAATCCCTGATTAACCCAGATGAATTCCGGGCCAACCTAGGCAAGCCCCGGATCAACCCAGGTGAGCCCCGGTTTAATCCAGGTGAGCCTCGAGTTAACTGAGGTGAGCTCCGCGTTAACTCAGATGAGCCCCGGGTTAACCCAGGTCATCCCCGGGTCAACCCAGGTGAGCCCCGGGTTAATCCCGATGAGCACCAGGTCAACCTAGGTGAGCCCCGAGTCAACCCAGGTGAGCCCCGGTTTAACCCAGGGGAGTCCCGGATTAACCCAGATGAATTCCGGGCCAACCTAGGCAAGCCCCGGATCAACCCCGGTTATGAATCGATTTATCCTTTTGCTAAATCTACGGCTACAGTTGCGTCTGCTAGTTGTACACCTAGTGGTCTTCATGGTCAGAAATCCCCGCGAGAGATTTCCAGGTCGGTTCCGATCGCTTTACTATGATTGCACTCGCTAGTAGAGAGACTAGTTGGATCAGTCGGTTTTGGAGCCCGAGTAACCTGTTACTCGCTTCCCGCCGATCTGCGTAAAATCTGCTGCTGCGAGCGCTTTTATAGTCTCGTAGCGGGTCGCTTGGTGGGGGCGCTCATGCGCACCGTCAAGTGTTGTGGTAGTGGGGGTAGCAGGCTCTCGACTCGTTAAACGTTACACTTTTTCTTTCCTTTCTTCCTTCCACTTTTCCCTGTCGACCTTGTCCTGACACCTTTGAAGTATATTTTCTCGAAAAACTTAATCAACGTCCTGAAATATCATTGGGTACTGATCCCGGGATTTTCTATTTCAACTCTCACTGGACACTCTTGGTGATTCCGCCTTCTGGTTTCCGCATTTGTGAACAAATTTCCTTTGAAAGAGAACCAAAGGACATACAATCATATTGGCAGAAAGCAATGCGGAAGAGCAGAAAGAATCTAATAAACGTTTTTCATCAAGATAAAGGAATTTACGATTCGCACTCCAAAGGATATCCCTTTAAAAGAAAATGTTAGGTGATGCAGTTTCTTATTACGATCTCGTCATTCTTGATTGAATTCAAGCGTGTGGATCTACTTTTTAGACAAATTGCTAGATTTATAGCTTCTGAGAAAGCAAATTCGTTTTATACTTATGTAAAAGAAGGACCGAGTAAAATAATAGAAAGAGTGAAGAAAATTGGTTACGAAAGGTTAACTATAGAAAAAAGTAATTTATTTGATATTTACTTCCAACGCATTTTTCAAATGAGTCGTGAATTTGAAATCAGAACTGAGCCCCTTACAGATTCGAGCCCTTTTGGGGATAAAAGTTTTTGGTATCTCCAGTGCTAAGTCTCCTTTATTAGGTCACGTGTCGCGTATTTAGTATCGGAGAGAGTCGAGGAGGTCGTCCAATAAGTTTCCCTTCCGGAATATTTACACTCTATGAGGGTCGATTTCACCCAATGGATTTACCCTAATACGTCTTTGTATTTTTTTTTATTTATTCCCATAATTAAATTTAATCTTCTTCTCACGCACGAATCAATGAATTGCGGACTACGAATGTAATCTTTAATTCTTCTCCATTCTTTAAACATCTTGACACCCCAAATGTAAACAAGCGTGAAAGAAGATTATTTCTACATGAAGTACTTGAAAAAAGTAGCAATGAAAAACAGAGGGAATGAGAAATGAAGGCGAAATAAGGGAAAGGGAATAAAAACTACTCTATTTCCTTTTCCCTTTCCCGCTTCATTTTTCCTTCCCCTTTACCTTCACATTCTTCCTCCCATTTTCCAAATCAATTTTCCTCTTTCCCTTTTCCCGTTTCCTTTCCTTTTTCTTCACCTCTTTGTCCACCCTCTTCCTCATTTACCTCACCCTATTATTTACTCCTTTGTTCATCCTTCTCCCTTTTCCCTGCTCCTTCTATTCACTCCTTTTTCCGTCCTCTTACCCTTTCCTTCCCTTTTCCCTCCATTTCTTTATCCTTTTCCCTTTCCCGCTTCCCTTTGTCATTTCTCCTCCACCTTTTATTTCCCTTTTTCCCATTTCTTTCCTCCCCCAGTCACAATTCCCCTTTTCACTCATCCTTTACCTTTACCTTCATATTTTCTCCTCACCCTTTAGTCTTCCCTTTCCTGTCCCCCTTTACCTTCACATTCCCCCTCCAATTTTCCACTCCGATTTTCCTCTTTCCTTTCCTTATTTCCCGTTTCCTTTCCTTTCTCTTCACTCCTTTCTCCGTCCTCCACCCTTTTTCCTCCTCCTTCTATTCACCCTCTATTTCCGTCCCCTTACCCTTTCCCTCTCCTTGCCCATTTTCAATTAAACCCCTTTTCCATCCTCTACCTATTTCCATCCGCTTTCCTTCCCATTTTCCACGCCCTTTCGTTTCCCTTGTCTCATTTCCTATTTTATTCCCCTTTCCTTTCCCTCTTCCCCTTCCCCTCCATCCCCATCATTTCCCCCTCCCCTCCCCTTAAATTCCCCTTTAATTTTCCCGTTCCCTTTCCCTTTCCTTTTCACTTTCCCTTTCCCTATCCCTTTCCCTTTCCCTCTTTCTTTTTGCTTTTCCTCTTTCAATCCGCCTTTTCTTTTATCTTCACCTCTTTTTCCGTTCTCTTCCCCTTTTCCTTCTTCCTTTCCGTGACCTTTCCCGATTTCTTCCTTTTCACTTTCTGTTTCTCTTCTCCCCTTCCATTTTTCCTTTCCTTTTCCCTTCACCCCTTTTGTCCATCCACGATTTCCTTTAGATCCTTCATTCCTCCAAAAGCAGAAAAAGCGATCTTTAAAATTGAAAGAAAGGGAAAAATAGGCTTAAAAATATTTAAAATTGAATTCACGATCGACAACAATATTTAAATAAATATATATGCATAATTAACAAAATGTTTTTAAGTTAAAAATCGAAATAATGTTATTTCTAACGATATAAATTTCTCCAACTTCATTTTAAGGAACTCACGTTCCACTCAAATATCATTTTGCATGCACACCACTTCTCCACAGCCAGGAGAAGTCTCCACTTTCTTGTTTTCACAAGATTAAATGGAAAGAAGGAAGGTAAAAATGTCGGAGAAGATTTCGCGGAAATGTAGTTTCTTCTCATTACTCCGAAGAAGACCAAAGTGGTGAAATTAAATGAAAACAGCATTCGTCCTGTACATTTAATTCGTTCATAATTGTTATCTAAATTTTTTTCGTACAAGGACAGGTTGAGAGTACTGCAAAAGCTACGACGTTATTGCGAGATTGGAACACGTGGATTCCTTGACGTGTAATTTATATTCATGAGTTAGCGATGCTCAAATGACGGTTCGATAAAAACATTCGCTTTTCACACACTCAATAAGACATTAGATTTGAAATATGGAGAAAACAAAAAGATTAGGGATGGTGAATAGAGGTGAGAAGGAGAGATCAAGTCTTATAAATGAGATATCAATATGTATTCTTCGATCTTCATTCCTTTGGCCTCTTATCCTTCTTCCCTTGCCTTTTTTTCTGCCTTTTATTACAACTTCAAGTCCACAGAGGATTAAAAGTTATTTTTTTTTGGGTTTCAGGTACTACGCGATAGTCCATCCAATGAGAGCACAGTACATTTGTACTATAAGCCAGGCTAGGAGAATAGTAATCATCGTCTGGTTTGCCTCCTTCATTTTAGCCATACCCATGATCTTTGTCCAGGTATCGTAAAAAAATTATAATTCACAATATTGATTAACGTAAAAGCGTCATAAATTTTTCCCTCGTCTAACAGTATCCTATTCGATAAACTGTGAATTTTATTATACCAAATCGCCAACGACAATCTCATTTCTTATCCATGCCTATACGAAGCTGAAAATTTATGACTCGGATGATAAATTTGATATTAGAGCAAGTTGAAATTTCAAAAGTGAAAAGACAAGATTAAAAAAGGAATGCTTCCAGCTTCAGCTTCTCTCTTCCTTTCCTATACTTCTTTCTTTTCTCCTGTATCTTTTTCAGACTGTCTTTTCTTTTTCCCCTTCCCTCTCTTTTTCCCCTTTTTTCCTTTTCCCTATTTCCCGATCTCTCTTCATATTCCTGTTTCCCGATTTCCCTTTCCGTATTCCCTTTCAGACAGTCTTTTATTTTTCCCCTTCTCTCTCTATTTTCACTTTTCCATATTTCCCGTCCCCTCTTCATATTCCTCTTTCCCGATCCCCCTTTACGTATTCCCTTTCAATATTTCCCGTTTCCCTATTTTCCTATTTGCTGTCTATATTTCCCATTCTAAATTTCCCATTTCCTTATTTCCTTATCCCCCTTTCCTCGTTTCTCTTCCCTTATTCTTTTTCCTAGTAAGCCTTTCCATTTCCAAATTTTCCATTTCCTCATATCCCTGTAGTTATTTCCCAATTTCCATTTCCCTATTTTCCTTTCTTTATTCCCTGTTCAATATTTCCTGTTCCCCTATTTTTCTTTTTATTATTCTATATTTCTCATTTCCCTATTTCCTTATTCCCCTTTCCCCTTTCCTCATTTTTCTTTCCCTATTCCCCTTTCCCCATTTCCCTTAATATATTCCCGCTTTTTTATGCCCCATTCCCTTACAATTTTCCACTTCGCTAGTTTTCTTTCCCAGATCATATTTCGTCTTTCCTTATCTCCATTTTCATATTTTTCGTTTCCATATTTTTCTTATTTTATAGTTGATCTTAATTATATATAATTTTTACGAACCTTTCTATAGAAGGCTATAAAGGAAAAATTTTTGCCTTTTTTATTGATGGCTAAAAATACCAAAACCACATAAATGGATTTTTCTAGTTAATGGTATGAACAGGGAAGTAATGGCCAGTGAGAGTGGTTTTGATCAAAAATTTCGAGAACGAAATTCCATTCCACGGAAATTGAGCGATAATTTCGTTGGGTCATATTCAAAGCTTTGGCGTACCAAACACAGGAACTTTTGCGACGCAAATGGCTCGAATTTGAGTGGTTGAGAGGAAAAGACAAAATCACGAAGTAATGACAAAAACATTAAATTATCAACTAAATGGTAAAAACGAAAGGTAAAAAAGCAGAATGCAAAGAGAAAAACATGGATGAAAAGAAAAAAGGTAAAATATTAAATAGAAGGAGGAAAATTGAAAACGGGAAAAGGGGAAATGCGAAAGGGAAAGGGAAAATAAAAAACGAAAAAACAAGAAATTTTTAACCCATTTTTTAACTAAAAATTAAAAACGACTCTTCAAAAAAAAAAAAAAAAGTAATGAACCTTCTTTTAAGTAAAATACGTACACTTAAGAATAAACTTTCCTATATTCTTCAAGGTGCATAAAACTTCCATAAAAATCTTCTCAACCTGGAACGAGGACTTATAATTAAAAAATTACAAAGTCGTTAAAAGCAACGCATAATTCAGAAGTTTTCCTCCAGCCACCAACTCTCCAAGTTCAATTATTCTACCGCATATTTTCTCTTATGATTATTCGTCTCATTCTCCTTCTCCTTTATGTACATATTTAGAATCTTTCTTTTAAAGATTTATGTCCATCCAAGTGTTGCGAATAAACAGGATAAGCAGCAGCTGCTCGATTCTTTCAGATGTCGATAGTTACCCCTACCCCCTCCCCCAGCCACCCATCCAATCCCCACCCCTAAAACGTCTGTGATAAGGAGAAATTAGGTTAAGTGGAAACTAAACTTGATCTACTTGGAAGAAGATAATCTTTCACTGCCAACGCACTACTAAGGCGGATAATATTGTTAACTCTACGTGGACTTTGGTCGATCAAAGTTTCACACCTTAAGAATTTATAATTATTATTGTTGTCGAAGAGAAGACATTTTTAAAAATAAAATTAAAATTGTCGTTTCCACTCTCCCTTTCCCCTTTCCCTCTTCCTTTCCCCTTATTTTTTCCAATTTCTCCTTCCTATTTACCCCTTTTCCTTTTCCATGCCCTCTTCCACAGTCTCCAATCCTCTCCTCCTCTTCACCATTACACTCCCCCTTAAAATTTCCCCCTCTCTTCATGTCACCCCTCTATTTCCCTCCCTTGACCATTATCTAAATACTTCCCATTCCCCCTCCCATTCTTTTGTTCTTTTCCCATTCCCCCTTTCTTTCCCTTTCTTTTCCCCTCTTTTTTCGACATATTTCCATTTCCCCCTACCTTCTCTCTTCATCCTTTCCCGTTTCCCCTTCCTTTTATTGTTTCCCTCTATTTCCCTCCCTTCACCATCACCCAAACCTTCCCCCCCTCCCATGCCTTTGTACATTTCCCATTCCCCCTTTCTTTTTACCCATTTTTCCGACATCTTCTGTTTCCCCTTTTCTGCCCTCTTTACCCTTTCCCCGACCCCCATTCGCTTTACCCCATTACCTTTCCTTTTCCCTTTCACTCTTCCTTTCCCCCCTTCCTTTACCCCCCCCCTCTCCCCTTCACCTTTTTGGTCCACCCTCTTCCCCTTTCCCTCATCACTTTCCTTTTCCCGTTCTCCACTCCTTTTTTATTTTCCCCTAAAGGGGGAAATATGATGGGAAAGGTGATAGCGAAAGAAAAAAGAAGAAGGGAAATGTGTAGGGGGAATAGGAAGAGTAAGAGAAAAGGAAGAGTGTAAAAGGGAGGGTGAAGTGGAGTCGGGAATTGAGGAATGGGAATGGGAAAGAGTAAGGGGTAAAGAGGAAGGGGAAATGGAAAGAGGTCGGGAAAATTTCCCTCTCCATTTATCCTTTCGTCCGTCCTCTGCCCCTTCACCTTTCCGCTTTCCTTTTCATCCTTTTCCTTTCCGTCAGTACTCTTCTCCTTTACTCTCCTTTTCCTTTTCACACTTTTGTTTTCCTTTTCTTTTCCCGATTCTCATTTTCTTCTCTCCTTCCCTTTCCCCCTGTCCATTTCCCTTTCCCACTTCTCCCGTTTAATTTACCCCCTCATCCTTTCCTTTTCTTTTTTATGATGATCTATTTTTACCCCCATTAGTAACTTTCTCTTCCCTTTCTCCCTTTCCTTTTCCCCTTTCTCTCCCCTTCCTCTGTCGTCCTTTCTCTTCTCCTTTCCCTCTACGTTTTTCTTTCGCTTTTCACCCTTTCGTTTTCCTTCTCGTTTCCTCATTCCCTTTCTCTTCTCTCCTTCCCCTTTACATCTTCCTTTCCCCCTCCCCTTTATACTCAATTTCCCGCTTCCATTTTCCCCTTTCCTGGTTTCCATGTCCCATTTTCCATTTTCCGTTTTCCATTTCTTCTTTACTCTCCTTTTCCTTTTCACACTTTTGTTTTCTTTTTCTTTTCCCGATTCTCATTTTTCTTCTCTCCTTCCCCCTCTCCCTGCCCATTTCCCTTTTCCACTTCCCTCGTGTAATTTACCCCATTTGCCCATCCGTAGTGACTTTCTCCTTTTCCCCTTTCTTTCCCCTTCCTCTGTTGTCCTTTCTCTTCTCCTTTCCCTGTCCGCTTTACTTTTCCTTTTTCCCCATTCCCTTTGCATCTGTTCTCTTCTCCTTTACTCTCCTTTTCCTTTTCACACTTTTGTTTTCTTTTTCGTTTCCTCATTCCCTTTCTCTTCTCTCCTACCCCTTTTCATTTTCCTTCCCCCCTCCCCTTTACCGTCACTTTCCCTCTTCCACTTTCCCTTTTCCTGGTTTCCATGTCCCATTTTTTCTTTTCTGTTTTCCATTTCCTATTCCTTGATTCAAATTTCCCTTTCCAAACTAAAAAATTTGTCTAAGTTACCGATGTAAAAAATAAAAAGAATTGGGTAAATTCGTGACTCCTATTTTCAATGTTGGAACTGCAACTGAGAAGCAACACGAAAAAGTCGAGAAAGTGGAAAAGATTTAATCTTTACTGCAGTAAAAGCTGATAAAGTAGATTACATCGAGTAGGTACTAGATGTAGACCAAGTTTTGTATACACAGCAAGACCAACTGTTTGTACTATAATTTAAAGCTAAAAGACTTCCCATCTAGAAAAGCAAGGGTGAAAAGACGAGAAGAAATGAATAAAGTGTTATACTTCTAGAGAAATTTAATAGGGAAAGAGAAATTGAAATGTTAATAAAAATAAAAAGAAATTCGAAGAGACTTCGTCTATTGAAAATATTGTAAAGATATGAAAACGCGACTAAAGTTTTCACTCCAGAAAATTTTAATCTATGGTCTTTGAGAAATCCTATCGACGAGAGAAAGTTTTGCTTTTTATAGGGAGAATTATTTAGAGTAGGAATTTCTCTAACTTTGAAGAAAGTTCAATCGATCAGATTCTGTTTGCATCAAATGAGGTGGCAAGTTTAATTTACCTTATAGAAAGAATTCCAAGTATTCAGACAGTTTTCAATAAGCAAGAATTTATTAAGTTTTTTATTACTATCTCATTATTTATTATTATTTTATTATAAGTATTTAACTTTTGTTTATATTATTCAAAAATAAAATAGACTTTTCAAATAAGATTTTCCAAAAAGCTTTCAAGACAGCTTTTAAACACCTTTCAGAAAAGCTCCTCAGCAAATTTGAAAATATGTTCATTTTTTTCTCAAAAAAGCTCTAAAACTGTCAAAACGCCCTCGAGCTTTCAACAAAGCTCTAAAAGCTCTAAAGTAGGTTTCAATAAATTCCAATAAAGCTTTTTTAAAAGTTTTGAAAAAAAGCTTTAAAAAGCTCTAAAGCTTTCGAAAATATAAAAAGTGTTTAAAAAGCTTTGAAAGCTTCAAAGATCCTTGAAACGAGCTTTCCGTGCAATATTTCCAAAAACTATCGAAAAGCTCTTAAAAAGCTATCGAAATGTTCTTAAAAACTACCCAGAAGCTCTTTAAATGCTTTCTAAATTTCGATTTTTTTTACAGGGTGTAATTTTCAAATAATTAATAATTTTTTACAAATACAAGTTTTTTTATAAGAAGTGATTTGTCTTTTGATTTCAGATCCACAAACCAGTGGGTTTGTATGTGAAGGCATATCATTGCAAGCGTGACTTTAATTCTGTCACTTTGTGGCGAACACATGAGCTTTACATGTTTTTGTTGGTGCTTGTGATACCCCTTATAATAATGGCGTTTTGCTATACTGCAATCTGCTGGGAGATATGGAGGGTCATGAAAAGAAGATATCATATGACGTCCAGGCATGCGTAAGTATTATAGGATATATTAAAACCGAGCTTTAGTACCTCTATATATATATGTAAGGAAACTCTTTATTTTTAAGCTTTCCTTTCCTTGTTAATCAAAGAAAAATACTTCCATGGAAAATTGCTTCCTTTTTGTTTCCTAATTAGTTTTTTGCAAAAACATTAATTTGTATTTTCCTAAATAATTCAAAATCAAAAAAGCTCTGAAATCAAAAAAGCTCCCAAATCAAAAAAAGCTCTCAAATCGAAAAAGCTTTTAAACTTTCAAATTCCAAAAGTTCCACATTTAGGAATTGATTTAAAACTTGCTAAATAATAATAATTTATTAGGAAGTCGTAACTGCGACCACGTTATCTTGATTTTATCGTCGAAAATTAATTATTGGTGGACAGTGTCTGAATAATTCGAATCATGTGTATAAATTACTCTGTATATAAATCTAGGTTGGCGTCGGAACTGCAACACAAAGTGAACAGGAGAGTATTGATATTCAAGCGGAAGTCAGGTTCTAGATCATCTATCTTAACTACACGTGACTATGTAAATATTTACATGTCCACTCAAGTGATGGACATTCGTATTCGGAAATACGTTTCGGAAGTAGGAAAATGTTTCTTGAGGCCTGGACACAGTAATCAATGTTTCATGCGAGCAATCACCCTGAAAGGATTATAGGAATTAGAAATTTAAATTTAATTAATGAATTTCAAGTAATTTGAGTTCAATCCGAATTAATCCGTGTTTAAACGGAATGAATCAGAATTCAGTTTACATGAATCTGAACGAATCCGCGTGAATCTGAATGAATTCGTGTTCAATCCAAACGAATCCGAATCAATCAGAATCTATCTGAATGTATCCGAATCTATCCGAATGAATTCGAATTCAATATGAGTTAATGTGAATTCAATCGTAATTAATTAGAATTCAATTTGAATGAATGTGCACGAATCTGAATGAGTTCGAGTTCAATGCGAATGAATACGAATCAATACGAATCTATCCGAATGAATCAGTATGAATCAGTATGAATATGCATGAATCCGATTGAATGCGAGTTCAATCCGGTTTTATTTCAGTCAATCCGGAGGAAGTTTGCAATCATAATCTATCCTAATTCAATACGAATTAATTGGAATTCAATTTGAATGAATCAGAGTTCAATACTACTGAATCAGACTCAATACAAATTCATCTAAGTTAATACGAAGTAGGTTTTCAATCCGAATCTATTCGAATTAATCCGATTCCAATTTGAATCAATTCGCATTAGTATGAAAGAATCTAAGTGTATCCGTTTTCAGTCCGAATCAATTCGAGTTCATCGGAATGAATCAAAATTAAATTCGAGTGAATCTGCATTCAATCAGAATGAATACGAATTAATCTGTGTGAATCCGACTCAATCCGAGTTCAATAGGAATGAATCGGAGTTAAATTCGATTTAATTTGAATTCAATCGGAATAAACTTTAAAAAATATTTTTAATTCAACTAAAATTCGTCATTGAATTTTTCCAACAGTTCAATAAGAAATGGACCAAAATTCATGAGAACCTCTGACCCACTTTGACGAAAGTAACATTTTTTTAAAATCAGTCACGCAATTATACTTAGACGAGATTCTTTAGCCGTCTCTTAACTTTGTAAATTTTTTAAAAGTATTTTAAACAAATTATGCTATAAAAAAATTAAATTAAAGAAAAAGAATTTTAAAAAAATTTTTAACTTAAAACTTTTATTCAATTCATTCTAAAAAATGAATTCAAGTCTGCGAAACTAGCAAAATAGATGTTTGCTCTCAACTAAACGCATCACACTCGTTCGCTGTCATACGGGCGGATTGCAGACAAACACTCGTTCCTATATTTGAACCTACTCGAGAAAATTATTTCCGAACTGCGACAGTGATCTAAATTTTCATGGCAGAGTTACTGTCCCTTCAGCCTCGCTTGTCTCTGATCTTCATTTGATATCTAGAGAACGAAAATCAGATCATTATTCCAATTAAGCCAATTTAGATTTCCGCAATTTGATTTTAAGTGTAACTAAAATTATTATTTCCCCGAAATTATTATTTCTCTTGGAATTTGTGACCTCAGAATTTTTATTCTATAAATTAATAAGAATAAAATTCGAATTTATAAATTTAGCACGGACTCGAACCATCGGAAGTTCTCAAATGTCGGTAAATGTCGGTAAATGTCGGTAAGAGGAATCTGCAATTATAAAAAACGCTCTCTAGTAAAAATATTATTTCTCTCCTCAAACCGGAAATATTTGGACCCCCCAGATTACAAGAAACTTTATAATATATAAAAGTCAAACAAAGCCAGGAAACTTTATAAAAAAAATAAATTTCTAATGTCACCAGATCTCTTGGGCAAATAAACTAATTAGCTTCAAGAGTCAAGTCAATTTCAGATCTTATTTCGATATTCAAAATAACGATATTTGAATTATCTTCCGAGCATGATTCAATAGATGTGCTTGAAATAGGTAGCAGTTCCCACGAGACACAAGCTGCCAGTCTTTTGAGGTTTAGTTTGAGTTCGACGTCGTTTGAATTACTATAAAAGTCACTATAATTTTCTCTTTGAGAACGGTGAAAGAGAAACAGGTCAGAAAGAATTTTCTATTTCTTTAAAGAATGGCAAACGTGGATAAGAGATTTAAAAAGAGGAATGTGTATGTTGGTTGTCTTAGGGTGTCCTAAGGACGTCCATAGGACATCAGAGTCTGTTCAATTGTGATACTATGAACGTCTGGAGTCCTAAAGACGTCCTCAGAACACTTCGTGTCCTAAAAGTATCCAAAATATATCCGTATAGTTTTTAAAGAAATTATTTCGGACATGAGATGTCCTAAGACATCATTATAAAGTTCCTAAAACGTCAGTACCTGTCCAATTAATATCTTGTGTCCTAAATATGTCCTTGGAATTCATCATGTCCTAAAGACGTCCGAAAGATGTCTTAAGAAAATATTTTGGACATAAGATGTCCTAAGACATCATTAGGACGCTTCTAAGACGTTAGTATTTGTCCAATTGACATCTTGTGTCCTAAATACGTCCTTGGAGTTCTTCGTGTCCTAAAGATGTCCGAAATATTTTTTCAGAAATTATTTCGGACATGAGACGTCCTAAGACATCATTAGGACGTTCCTAATTCGTCAGTATCTGTCCAATTGACATCTTGTGTCCTAAATACGCCCTTGTAATTCTTCGTGTCCTAAAGGTGACCGAAAGATGTCTTAAGAAATTATTTCGGGCATATGACGTTCTGCGATGTCTTAAAATGTCCCTAAGATGTTAGGATCTGGTCAATTGACGTCTTGTGTCCTAAATATGTCCGTAAGATGTCCATCTCGTTTTTTAAGAAACGACTTCGGACATGAGACGTCTCAAGATATCATTAGGACATCTTTAAGACATCAGTATCTTTTCCTATGATGTCTGATATCCAGAATAGATCTTTTTAATTTTTAGTGTCCTAAAGATATCCGTAAGATGTCCCTTGGATTTTTCAAGATATTCTTTCGGACATAAGACGTCCTAAGACGTCTTAGGACATCTCTAAGACATCAATTTTATAGATATTTCATTGTATAAAGATGTATTTATATGTCTCGTGTCCCAAAAATGTCCGTAAGATGTCCGTAACCTGTCTTGAGAAATTACTTCAGACAAATACGTCTGATGACGTCTTAAGACGTCCCTAAGACGTCGGGATCGGTCAAACTTTTTGTCTCGTGTCCTAAATATGTCCGAAAGATCTCTGAAATTTTTATCAAATTATTTCGGACATGAGATATTCTAAGACATCATTAACTGTTCAATTGACATCTTGTGTCCTAAATATGTCCTTGGAACTCATGATATCCAAAAATGTCCGTAAGATGTCTTTAGAATTTATTTCGGACATGAGACGTCTTAGGACATCACTTAGACGTCAAAATGTGTCCAATTTTTTTCTCATTTTCTAAAGATGTCCGTAAGATGTCCTTGATGCGTTTTAAGAAATTATTTCGGACATTAGATGTCCTAAGATGTCGTTAGGACATCCCTGGGATGTCAGTATCTGTCCAATTAACGTCTCATGTCCTAAGGATGTCCTTGTAACTTCTAAGGTCCTAAAGACGTCCGTAAGATGTCCGTTTCGTATTTTCATAAATTATTTCGGACATGAGACCTCCTAAGACATCAGTAATTGTCCAAATGAGACAAATATTATGAATAATAAAGTTTTTTTTCGAAATTTTGATTTTTTACAGACTGAGTCCAAATAATATTGAAACAGAGTCCATTCCTATGACTCAACGACAAAGCACGATTCGAAATGGTCGTCGAAGTCGTCGAGATAACGGTCAAACTCAAGAGGAATCCCGAACAATGAAGCAGGTTTGTATAATTAAAATTGCACTCAATTAATTATTATTTAATTACTTTCATTTCCAATCTCTAATTCCAAAAAAATTCATATTCTCGTTAGTTCAGAAATCCTTTGAATAATGGTTTACGTTTTTTTTTGTAATTGCAAATAAGAATCGAATTTGGGACACCCAGAGTTTATTATTAAATTGAATTATTTATTTTGTATGAAACTTGTTTTCGGACAGAGTTGAAATGTGTTACAGTATAGATTCAAATAAAGGATCCTCATGTTTAAACAGAGTAGCTGATTTTCAGAAACCCGGAAGCCGATTTGCCTAAGCAAACTGAGCTACTATTCTGCTCAGCAAAATAAGCCATTCTCATGTAAATCACAAATCTCATTTTGTCACTTTCGACAACCACTAATTTGACTTGTTAAACTTTATTTCCTAGTTAAATATGTTTTTTAAAAGTCGGAATATGAAATTCGATTTAGTAAAATTTATTTAAATTATTTTATTTTCAGGTGGTCAAAATGCTTGTGGCTGTGGTGGTTCTGTTTGCAATTTGCTGGAGCCCAATGCTTATCGATAATGTCCTCACAGCTTACGACGTGTTCCCTAAGCAGAAACAATACCACTACAAACATATGAATACAGCTTTTCAATTGATGGCATACTTAAATAGGTGAGTTTTTTTTATTTCAATTCGAATTAATACGAGTTCAATAGGAATGAATCCGAATCTAATCCGAAAGAATTAGATCGAAACTGGTTAATTGCAAACGAGTCCGATTCAATCCGTATGAATTCGAATAATTCCTAGTTCAATCGGAATCAATACGAATTCAATCCTAACTAATCCGGATTAATATAAGTTAAATCCGGATGAATCGGAATGAATCCGAATGAATCAGCATTCAATTTGTATAAATACAAATTCAATCCAAATGAGTACAAACTAAACCGGATCAATTCGAATGTATACGAACAAATCCGATTCAATCCGGATAAATCTGATTATATTCGAACGAATCCAAAGGAAATTGAATTCAATTTGAATGCGCATTAATCTCAATAATTCCGAATTCAATCCGAATGAATACGACTCAATACGAACCTATCCGAATGAATCCATATTCAATACGAGTTAATATAATATTTGAGTTCGAAGTTAAGTAAATAAATCCAAGTTCTATCGGAATAAATTCTAATTCAATCCGAATGAATCCGTAAGAATCGGAATTCAATGCTAATTAATCCGAATCAATCCGATTTAAATACAAGTGAATCAAAGAATCCGCTTCAGTAGGAATGAATCCGAATTCAATCCGAACTAATCCGGATTTATGTGAGTTCAATCCGAATGAATCGGAGTGAATCCGAATGCAATCCGAATGAATTTTCATGCCATTTGAAGAAATTAAAATTCAATCCGAATGAGCACAAACTAAACCGGATCAATTCGAATGTATACGAACGAATCCGATTCAATCCGGATAAATCTGATTATATTCGAACGAATCCAAAGGAAATTGAATTCAATTTGAATGCGCATTAATCTCAATAATTCCGAATTCAATCCGAATGAATACGACTCAATACGAATCTATCCGAATGAATCCATATTCAATACGAGTTAATATAATATTTGAGTTCGAATTTAAGTAAATAAATCCAAGTTCTATCGGAATAAATTCTAATTCAATCCGAATGAATCCGTAAGAATCGGAATTCAATGCTAATTAATCCGAATCAATCCGATTTAAATACAAATGAATCAAAGAATCCGCTTCAGTAGGAATGAATCCGAATTTAATCCGAACTAATC